>JAZHPH010000190.1:39906-77705 GCA_037356405.1 Nasonia oneida | reverse complement strand
CCCTGGCGGAAAAAGTCACTGTTTTTTTCTGTTTTTTTCTGTTTTTTTTCTATTATTATCTGTTGCTTATTGTTTATTTTTGTATAAAGTTGTCATTATCTATCCGGATTTGGAAAATTGGAACAAAAATAAACAGGGAAAAAGAGAAAAAATCAAATAAAAACCAATTACAACAGAGAAAAACAGAAAAAAACAGAAAAAAACAGTAATAATCAATAAAAAGACAAAAACAACATATAGGTTAAACAAACTGAGATTTTCGGACTGACCGCCAGGTGGCGACCGGCTTTTCTCACCCGCAAGCGCTAAGAATTTACGATGGTTGGTATATAAGACAGTTCAAGTTACTACTAATTATATTTGTAATTGAACGGTCTTATATACTAAACATTGTATGCAAGAATCAGTTGAATATAAATACATGTGAGATGAGGCAGTGCAGTCTGTATATTTTTAAAAATTCCATAAATTATTATTTTTCACTTATATTGAACTATTTTTATGTGATTTAATTAGTTTTTAATCGCATTTACCAATTTTTTCTCATTATTTCATGCTTTTTACTGTTTTTTTCTGTTTTTTCTGCTTTTTTTTCTGCATTTTAATACATTTTATTGTTTCAAATTTCCAATTTCGGTGAAAAAAAAACAGTTTTATACAAATTTTTTTATAACTTTTTACAAATTTGTACATTTTTTAACAAATTTCAACATAAATATTCAAATTACAACCATAAAAGTACAGAATAAAACAATAAAAAGCAGAAAAAACAAAAAAAAATAGAAAAAAACAGTGATTTTTTCCGCCAGGGACATGTTTTTATACACTGTGCCGTCGGGGAGCAGCGCACCCTATTATACTTTAAATTTGCTATTTAACCTAAATGCGTTTTATTATCACCAATGATTTCTTGTCTAATATGTCTCAGATGCTTATGCTTGAGTAATGTATATTAAAGATTTTAATAAGAACTTTCTACTGATCATAATATTTTGCTCCAATAATTTCTCTTTTAGCAAAATAATTATGATCAAAAATTAATTTGCGATTACTTCTTAAAATTTTAGTCATGTGCAATTCTCATCTTTTTAAGTCTAAAAATACAAGTTATGTCATGATAATAGGTTACAATAAGGTTATCTTCAGCAATCGTGCAATATACTATACTACACCGCGAATGTCTCCAGAATATGTTGATTGTGTGCAACTCTAATGGTAAAAGAGTAATAGAGGCGTCCACTAAGCTTTTACGAAACGAATCGCAGTTGCAGAGAGCTGAACGCACGGAGTAAGCTTCTATCTACACGAAGATTCTGAGGAAAAAGGACTAGATTTTTCAAGCTAGAAGTTGTCTAGTTGTCTTTATCTAGTTTTTTTTTGCATTCTTCACTAATGAGCAACAGTGTTTGTTAAAGAGGACAGAGGCGCACGTAGCAGCAGAGTACGTCCAGCCTTGTGTAAACATAAACATCGCGAATCTTTCTATTGTGCGTGATTGCGCATGATTGTGCGTTTATCAAAGAACCTTCGTGCTACCGCTAGTGTACCGCTCGACGAAATAATCATGTCTGATACTTAGGCGCCGAATACCTGCCAAGACGATTTAATGTATCCACTGTATAACCCGGACCTTGCCCCGTTGGACTATATCATTTGTTCTAGTCTCTGCAAAACTCTCTTAATGGTGTAAAGTTGGATTCAAAAGAAGCTTATGAAAATCACTTGGTTAAGATTTTCGTCCAGAAACCTCAGAAATTCTACAGTGACAGAATTATGGTTCTGCCAGAAAAGTGGCAAAAGGTCATCGATCAGAACGGCAAATATATCATCAATTAGTGTTCAAAATCCTCTATTATACTAAAATGTGTCTGGTAGTCTCCGGCTATAAGTTCACTTTATCCCCAAAACTACGTCTCCTTAGGGGTCGAAGTAAACAGAAAGTTGACCAGTAGTAGACTGAAAGTCGACCACAAGTAGACCGGAAGTCGACCGTAAGTGAACCGAAAGTGAACCGAAAGTGAACCGGAAGTAATAGGAAAAAATATAAAATGATCCGGAAGTGACCAAAAATAACCGGCAATGAACCGGAAGTATACCGAAAATAAACAGGAAGTGACTATAATAATGTATATTTGCTAAAGTACTCCTACGGGGTAAATCGGAAATTAATCAATGAATAATTAATAAAAATTTTAAAAAGTTTGAAAAGTATTATTTATAAACTGTAAATACTGTTAAAGCCTTTCTTATACATGAATATAAACATATATACATATTTTAGTGTTAAAATATCAAAATATTTAAAATTATGTACAATGTTAATTGTATCCAATACTAAAAATCACATTAATATAAATCATTTTCAAAAATGTATATTAAAATAAATATTTAACACAGTTTAAAAGAATAAAAAATTTAAATTATATACAAAAAAAGTGATGGTCTGGATGGCCACGCATAATTTTTTAGCTCGTTTTGAATTTTACCTATGAAATCAATATTGATTATTTTGAGATATACATTTATATTTTTAACAAACATTCTTTTGTGACAGTGCACACGTATACACCGAGAGCAGCGTGCGCACAGCACATACAAGTGCGTAAGCGGCGCTCACGCACACATAGACTTACATGACACGCGTCTACGAGAAAAGTGGACCCTACTAAAAAAAAATCGCGCGATTAATCACGCGATTTATCACGCGATTTTAACGATCAATTTTTCACGTGACAAATCGCGTGATAAATCGCGTGATGAATCGCGTAACCTACTAAAAATATTTTAATCACGCGACAATTCACGCGGTTAATCACGCTATTAATCACGCAATAATTCACGCGATTTATCACGCGATGAACCTCGCGACTATTTACGTGATATGCTCGAAAATTTTTTTTTCTAGTAAATTATTTAATATGCGAAATTTAGGGGTAGGATGCCTACTTTAGGTGCTATCATCCGGATGGTAACACCTAAAGTAGGCATCCTACCTCTGAATTTTGCGTATTTAATAATTTATTAAAAAAACAATTTTTTTCTAGAGCATGTCCCGTAAATAAATCGCGTGAATTATCGCATGATTAATCGCGTGAATTATTGCGTGATTGAAATATGTTCTGTAGGTTACGCGATTAATCACGCGATTTGTCACGTGAAAAAAGATCGTTAAAATCGCGTGATTAATCGCGTGATAAATCGCGTGATTAATCGCCCGATTTTTTTTTAGTAGGGCAACGTCTACATGGAATGAGTAAACCGCGATTTAAAAACATGCATTCCAGCATATATAACAAATAATCATAAAGAATGGGACAAATCCATGCCGCAATTTCAATTTACTCATAATACTAACGTACACAGGTCGACGGGAATGACACCCGCATTTTTAGTCTTCGGCCGAGAACTACAACCACCAAAATTATGGTGACGGCTAGCAGAAGCGCAATCCGAACCAAATCCCGAAAAATTGAGCCCGATAATTCGCGACGACATCGAAACCAACGACAATTATACAGACGATTCCGATAGCTCGAGTTCACGTTCCAACGGATCCGCGCGCAATCACAACACAAGAAACCGCGCAAAGAAAAAATTTAAAAAAGCGGAAATAATACGGCTAAACGCGACAGAAAATAAGCCGAACAAGGATACGACACATAAAAGCAGTAAGTCATCTGGCGGCGAACCCGAAAAAACCACTATAAGATTTGAAAATATGAAAGAAAAATTAAGCGAATAGTCTGAGAGAATGAAATAGTTTAAACACGTACAGGATAACGCGCAAGTCCAAATCGAAAAAGAGAATAGCAGGCAAGAAAGCCACTACAACAAAAAGAAGCGCGAACACATTTTCGAAACCGGTCAGCTAGTATGGAAAAAGAATAAAATCTTGTCGTCCGCACACAAAAAGACATTAGTAATTAGTAATAGAATAGGCGAAAACGTTTACGTACTTTAAGACACCGACGGAAAAACACTAAGTAGCTCATGCCACGCAAAAAAGCTTAAAGAGTACGCGAGCGAAGAAAAGCCGGAAGAAAAACCGAAAGAAAAGCCCGAAGAAAATTTGAAGAAGCTCGAAGAAAACGCCAAGAAAACCATCAACGCCACGCCCGCCGAAAAACCCAAGCGCAGACCCGACAGACCACGTAAACAACACGCCGAGTGACGAGAGCCATGCAGCTCGCCACCTGCCCCCACTACCTGGCACAGTCCGGCAACACGTGTGAACGCCAGCCACGCCAGGTGACAGTCCCGCAACGCACAAAGAAAGAAAACGAGAGGGCAGAGAAATTTCCCCTTCTCTCTCCACTTAGCCGGCTCATAACTGCCACACGCGTCAACACTAGTCAAGCGCCCACACAGTTCGACAGTCGAAACAAGAGAATACAAATGCAAGAAAAATGAGCAACTCTAGCTCGAGCGAGTCATCAAGCGGCGGCGAAATCGACCCCAGAGTCTTGAAGAAGCTGCTGCACAAGCTGATCGACAAGTCCAGTAAGAAAAAGTCCGACAGAAAAAACCGCAAGGACAGCAGTGCAAGTGGCGTAAGCGTAAGTGACAAAGTGTCAACAAAACCCTTATCGGGTGCGAACGAAAAGGTGCACGATGAAAAATCCTACCGCAGCAGAGTGTACCGCGAACTACGCGCCAACCAACAACAGTTTCTTGCAGAACAAGAGCGTAAACGAAGCCTTGAAAATAAAAACCGGCTAAGCAAAGCCGAGAGGCGAAAAAGCCGAGAAGAAGCCGAAATCCAACCAGAACAAAGGCGAGAACGGTACAGGCGTGCATACGCAGACGCCGCAGCTCGTCAGCGACTCGAAGAGCACCAGCGTAAATTCGATGAAGACGAAGCTCGATTGCTAGCCCGAGCCAAGGCATACGAACAAGAGTACAGAGAACAGCTAATTCGACGGGAAAAGGCGCAAGAAGAAGCCAAAAGACTGGATGTAATACTCACCGCCCTCGAAGACTTGAAGCCTGACATCGAACGACAAGTCCAAGACTAAAGAAAGATAGAAAGAAAGCGTGAAAAAGAGGAGGAAAGACAGCTAATCGAGAAAGAATTGCAAGCTGTTAAGTGCCGAAGTTTCTGGATGAATATTCAGAAATATTAAATTGAACGAAACAAAGACAGCAGGAAAAATCCAGAAACTTCGACGCTTAACGAGCGCGAGAAGTAACCCTAAACCAAAACAAAACTTCTCCTCCCTCGGCTGAAAAAGCGCGTGCATAGTCGACGCTGCAGTTTAGCCGTTGACCGTAGTTTAGGCCCATAAGGCCTAATAAGTAAGAAAGAGAGCGCGGCTAGGCTGAAGTGCGAAGGGAGTTGAAGTAAGTACCCTGCGTGGGAGAAAGCTATGACGTTTTCTTCAAGCTTCGCCTCCCCCGATTTTTTATTCCTGTGTATGCGATCCAAGAGTAAGGATGCTTATTCAAGAGTACGATTATAGAGTTATACATATATTTCTGAATCTTTAATTTGGAGTTTAACCTTAGTTGTGATTTCGTCTCCATTATCATCTATTGAAGTTGTGTTTTGTTCCCTTTGAAAATTATTTGAAGTCTCGAGAAACAAATAAAGGAGTTTTGGAAATAATTGAGTCTAAGAGATTACCTTGTCTGTTTGATTGTCAACCTTTGGATTATCCCCGTCAACAAATACAAGTAAGTCGTTCTCATTAATAATTTAATTTTCCTTGGTGTTTTATTATCACGCAAACAGCTTCGCCCCGATAATCAGTACGAAGTACTGATCTCCCCCGTATGGGAGAGTAAGCTAGTATCCGTTTATTCATACACAATTACTTTGTTAGTTCGGTAAAGTTATTATTACCCTAACAAAACTGGGGGTTCGTCCGGGATCTGAATAGCTTTTGTCGAGAGAAACTGTTTGCTTCTTTACGTATTAATTTCTGTGTGATTGAGTGAAATTAAAAATTTATATAAGTGCGCGTACATAAATAAAAATAAAAAAAAAGAAAATAAATAAAAAAATAAAAATCAGAGATCGCGAGTGCGCAAATAAAAGAAGAAATTACATTCAAAGGAATGCACGAGAATCGAGATTAACAAAGATTTGAAACATAAGGAAATTTGAGACGCGCGCGCAAACACACAAAGACGCCGTGACGTCAGTGATTTCACATATCGGGTGGGACGCGGAGAAACGTTAAAGTAAATTCTTTTTTTTTGAGACAAATTTAATTTAATAAGGTTGTTGAGGGAAAATGAAATAAAACTAAATCAGCATACACTAGATGAAACACTATTAGTGCAGCCATATCACACTAAAAATTCATTTTCTTTTATAAAATTTTGGAATTTTGACATTTTTCACAAGCAGTTTGATGAGTCCTACCAAACCCACACAACATACACATAAAACTCCATTGTAAATACTTTGACATTTCACACAAAGAGTAGAATCAAAAATTTTGAAAGTTGGAATCGCATTCAAGTCACACACACCAGTACTCTACAATATACCTCTGTAGTTTGATATTACAAATTATTATTCACTGAACAGCACGCAGAGAGACACATAAAACAGTAGCTTCCAAAATATTTTAATATTTTAATATTTTAATTGCACACACTTGATTTTAAAAGGAGGTACAGTCCAACATTTCACAGTTTAATTCAGAACTAACAAAACACAAATTTTAATTAACACCACTCGCCTTGACACTCTGTATTTAACTAAAATTACACTTGTAACACTGAACTATTTCTCTTGAATCCAAAACACACGCAGGGGTGGGCCCGTTAGGACCTTGCTCGTGCCCCAAAACGGTTGATACTCCGGCTTTCACAGGAGAAAGTCTGGGAACTTGCACTCGAAACAGCCAACTTTGGTGTTGACACACCTATTGAGAACCTGTAAATACCAAAAACTATTAAATTTATGCTTTAGACTATAATTAATATTACATTTTGCCCGTTAACCCAAGAAATGCCAAAATCCTTGTATCTGAAACCCATTTTTGCACACATTTACTTGCACAATTTTGCGTAAAGTACAAGAATTAACAAGGGCCCGTTGCAAGATATTGTTTAAAGCAAAGGCAATAAAGTTTAATCGAAAATATATTGAAATAGTTTGGTCAGTACTGGGCGTGGACACACATAACCTGTCTAAACTGGTTTGGTGTCAAAGTATTTCTGACCAAAATCACAAATATTGATTATTTTGAATAAAATAAGGCAAGACCCAAGGGTTTAGTTTGGAACACACCCACTATAGAAAAGCGACAATCGATCTTTAGACGCGACAAATTTTTAACAGAGTTAGCACATAGAAAACTAATTATTAAAAATAAATTGCAAAAGCACATTGACAATTAATTGAGAGAGTGTGTGAGTAATCGAATTTACAAAAATTACATAATTATTGCAAATGCACTGAAAATTTCAAGTATAGAGACACGGTTCAAAACAAATACGGTTTTAAAATAGATTTTACGCTATTAGAAATATATCTGACATTTGATTATTATACGCGAACACTATTAGGAGCACGAATGATAATTTATTGACAATTAAAAGACAGAAGCACGGTTCAAAGCACATAATAGATGATTCTAGTCGTGCGAATCTTCCCTTTTACACCTCCACAACTAGCAAAATAAGGACACCAAGGACACGATTAGGTTATTAAGCACACACTCAATTAATTATTGTTAATTGAAATAGAGAGTATAGAGAGAGTAAGTGGTAAAATATCTGGTTACGCAAACCATACCTATTACTCATGCAGACTCAGCAATGCCCTCCTTGATCTTGAGGATGTTTGTAAAAATTCAAACTGCTGCTGACTGTCAGGAAAACTGAAAAGAAAGACAAAACAATTTTACACAAAGCAACAGTTCTCGGGTTGCTTATACAAGGAATATAATATTTATTTAATAAAAAAAAAAACTTATCTGAGTCAGCTGGTAGAGTTGCAACTGCAGCATTAGGGATTATCCTGGGCCATGAATTTTCGACCTTTTCAGCAGGACAGCAACGACACACGCGCACCTTTCAATCGAGGAACACGAATTAACACACGCGACGCGAATTTTGCAAGGCTTTTAATAATAAATTCGACGAATAAATACACACGATGCAACGCGAGGCAGACAGCTGACGCAAGCAAAGTTGACTAGGGAGTTTAACTCTAGCGTGAAGTCAGGCGCGAAGCGGTGCCACACCCAGCCGAGTAACTAGGCTCGAGAGCGAGCGGACGCCATCTTGAGAGCGGCCGAGCGCGCGCGCGGGATTTCAATTTAAAATTGTACTTTCTGACATTTCGGGAACATACGCGCACAATAGGTGATCAAATAAATTATCAAAACTATTAATATTTAAATTCAAGGATTATTAACAGTATAAAAACACGTCTATCCGGGTTTTGTTTTTTTTTTTTTACAATACGCAAGACTTCAAAAGAAATTGAAACAATAATTCGTTCACAAACTTACTAAATACGATTGATGATCGTTTGCGCGAGTACAAAAATTAACTTCACATTTATTATTAATTATTAACAAATTAATTTCGAAACCGAGGTTTAGAAATTTATTTTTTTTCTCTCCGCAAAATTAATAATTGTTTATTTTTCGTGGTTTAACAAGTCAATTAAAACATTTAAAATTTTTTTTTGGAAATTTACTTAGTCTAATTTTCTATATTTTTCCCTTTTGTTTCAAAAAAAGAAGGAAAGAAAAGGTCCACAATTTGATGACTCTTGGTGGACAGACCTACTAATTTAGACACGTACATGAGAAACTGATCAATCATTATAATTATTATCCACAATTTTTGAGTGAAATAAAGGGGGGCCTACAATTTTTTTTCCCTGGTTTGCCATAACGTTTTCATTATTCAATTTAGTTAACCCACGCGATACCCACGTTATGATTTTTCTCCCATAATCATTGTTTGCAACAAAAGATATACGAGCAGAATATAAATATTGGGCAACAAATGAGGATTTGGTTTAATAAGAGATAAAGAAGATTTAAGAACATCGTGCATCGACAGTGTTATAGATTATTAAGCAGTTTTAAGAATATTTAGAAGGGCAGATAATTTATTTAGAAGACAAGTGACATATCCAACATGCCTGTCGATAATAGTGCGGGTGATCAAACGGCTGCCGTGTTAGCTACTACAATGGCTAATAGTTTTGCGCTTATGAATTGCATAAGCGGCATACCAAGTTTCGATGGAAGACACACCAAACTAAGAGACTACATCCAAGATTTAAAGAATGCGAATGAATTAGTCACTAATGACATTAGACCACAGTTTATGCGGAACGTGTTGCAGAGAATAACCGGACCAGCAAAGAAGAGTCTCAATAACAAGACCATAACAACAATAGAAGAATTAATCAAATATTTAAAACAAAGATTTGGTCCAGGGAGGGATTTCAGCTATTATAACACACGCATGCAAACGCTAAGAATGAGACAAGGTGACACAGTAGGAGATTTTTATGACGAATTGAATGTACTATTGAGCAGTGCCAAAAATACTCTAAAGGAAGAGAAGGGAGAAGAAAACCTTGATAAAATGATGGAACCATTGGAAATGTTAGCGGTTGACATATAAATAAAAGGATTGCCAGCAAATTTATCCGAACGAGTTGACATAATTAGACCTAAAAATTTACAAGAAGCATACGAAGAAGCTGTGCGATTAGAATCACGAATGGAGGCGAGGATTATACCAGATTCAAGGCCACGAATGACTCGAAATTACTATAATGGACACAATTCTTATAATAATGGGTATGGAAATGAAGGTGGATATAATAATAGAGGACATGAAGGATATAGAAGCCAGAATAGATACGACGAAAGAAATCACAGAGATCAGAACTACGTAGGTTATGTAAATGAACAAGAAGACTACGTGGGGTACGCGAATCAACCCGAACAAAAAGAACTGTCAAACAATTATGGAAGAAATAATTATTATCAAAACAACTACAATCGTAACGGTTATCAAAGGGGCAATGGCAATTACAAAAATTATGGCAGAGGAGGATATCAGCGGGGGTAAAACAACAGTAATCGACAAGGAGGAAGCAATTGGCCGTCATGGAACAGAAGCAATGGACAAGGAAATCAAAGGCAAATTTTTAATCACGAAAATGGGCGTCACGAAGATTATTAACCTAATGGGCCAAATAGACGAGAGAATTATAATAACTACCTAAATAATTGGAGGGGCGACAATGGAAGAAACTACCAACAAAATGAAAATGAAAGGGAGAATTTAAACTCTCCAGTGGCTCGTCATGGAGAAAGAATGACGAACCAGGAACAAAACCAGAGCCAGAGACAACAACAGGATCCAGATCAATACAAATACCAAAAACAAATGCAGAACTACAACCAAGGGAAGCAGAACCCAAATCAGAACAGCCAAAACAATTACGGATCACAGAGAGCACCGATAATGACGATCCTGACAAAACAGTCCGAGTTTCAAGAATGTGTTCAGCCAACTGCACGGGAGAGTTTAATTGGGAAAATGATGAACCAACAGCAGTGAAAATACGAGTACCAGAAGGACCACTAAACCATGGATGACATTCATGATAGACAATGGAGCAACGGTGAATTTAGTTAAATTAGGCTTCATAGACGACTATATGCCAATAAATATGAAAGATGTACGATGGCTTGGAGGGATTACTGCAGAAACGGTACTAACTCTAGGATCTGTCTATCTACTCATCAAGAATAGTCCAGTGAAATTTCACGTAGTTAGAGACGACTTTCCAACACCACACGATGGATTATTAGGACTTAAAGAAGGAAGAAGCAGTCATTTCTTATCACAACAACGCTCTGATAGTGAGCGGAGACGTAATGCATCCAATGCCATTTTTGGGGCAAGAAAAGGAATACACAGAGCAAAGAAAAAGAACACACAACCCCTATAAATCAAGTGACATACTACAAGTTGAAGAGAGAAATAATGACAAAGAATCATGTAACATGAACGCTTCAGAAAATACAAATGTACCCATGAAAACAAAACACGTCATAAAAGCCAGAACGAGAAGTCGTCAGAATCAATTTGATTTGATCAATACAGAGAGCAAAGAAAAAGAACACACAACCCCTATAAATCAAGTGACATACTACAAGTTGAAGAGAGAAATAATGACAATGAATCATGTAACATGAACGCTTCAGAAAATACAAATGTACCCATGAAAACAAAACACATCATAAAAGCCAGAACGAGAAGTCGTCAGAATCAATTTGATCAAAAGTGATTTGAAAGAAGGATATATACCCAGTATTGACGTAGGAAACAAAGACGTGTTCCTACGAGAAGGGGTAGTAATCAATGACAATAACACATGCAAAATGCTAGCAATAAATACAAGTGAACACGATGTTATCATAGAAGTTGATGCCAAAGAACTCATACCATTCGAGACTGAACCAAAATTTTTGGAAGAGACAGATAGTGATTTTCACGGCGAAATTATAGTCGATACAATTAAACGATTAGAGAAAGTGAAAGAAGCTGTTAGAAGAAGTCACCTAAATAAAGAAGCTAAAGATTGTAGATCGCATTATAGAGGATTATTTAGACAGATTTCTATTGCCTGGAGACAAATTACCATCCACAGACATGATTCAGCATCATATACATTTAGAGGACGATATACCAATAAACACGAAACAATACAGGCACCCGCCGAAACACAAGCAAGTGGTTAGAGAAAGTGTAGAAAAGAAGTTACGAGATAGAATTATTAGAGAATCAAATTCACCATGCAACTCGTCAATATGGATAGTACCGAAGAAACCTGATAGTCATGGAAATCCGAGATGGAGAATGGTGATTGATTTCCGAGAACTCAACAAAAAGACGATCAGAGATGCTTACCCTCTACCCAACATCGCTGATATAATGGATCAATTGGGAGGAGCCACATACTTTTCCATTTTTGATCTTGCAAGTGGTTTTCAACAAATACCAATGGCCCCAGAAGATTGTTACAAGACGCTTTCACAAATATAAATGGACACTATGAATATACTAGAATGCCGGAAGGATTGAAAAATGCAACGGCTACATTCCAACGACTAATGGAGAAAGTACTCAGAGGTTTACAGAACAGAGAGATGCTAGTATACTTGATTAATGACTCAGATATGCGAAACTAGTATTACAACCAGATAAAATAGAGTTCTTTAGAAAAGAAGTCGGATTCCTGGGACACATCCTAAGCGCCAAAGGCATAGAGCCAAACCCAGAAAAGGTAGTTGCTATAGCAAAACTTGCCACACCTAAAAATGCGAAAAATGTGAGAGAAGTACTCGGCATGTTTGGATATTACAGAAAATACATAAAAGACTTTGCAAATATCGCGAAACTACTCAATGACCTACTAAAGAAAAATGTAAAATTTGAATGGACAGAAGAGTGTGAAAATAGTTATCAACAACTAAAAGAATATTTGATGAAAGAACCAATTTTACAATTTCCGGACTTTGATAAAGAATTTACGTTAACCACAGATGCTTCTGACTACGCCATCGGTGCTGTACTCAGTCAAGAAAAAGACGGTTTTGATCACCCGGTACAGTATTTATCCAGAGCGCTCAACAAAGCTGAAAGAAATTACTCAACTACAGAATAAGAATGTTTCGCTGTGCTATATGCCTTACACCAATTTAGACCATATTTATTATGCAGAAAATTTACGCTAGTGAGCGATCATGAACCACTGAATTGGATGCATAGCAGAAAAGATCCAGGACAGAGACTAATGAGATGGATGTGCAGATTCACCGGATACGGATATACTTTCAAATATAAACCAGGCAAATTAAATAAAAACGCTGATGCGCTATCAAGAAACCCGCCAGAGATGACTGAAGAAGAAATTAATAAAAATCTACCTAGTATCAAAGTCATGGTGATAGAAGAAAAATAAAAAAAACAAGAGAAATCATCAGCAAGTATGACGACGTTATCCAAAGTAACAACGCAGCCACGAATCAGAATACAATCAACGGGTGATATAGCGAATAAATCCAGAGGACAAGGGAGACCAATAGGCGCCAAAACTAATAAACAAGGACCTAAACTAGACCATAGTGTAATAGCACAGAGAACCAGAGCAAAACGCACGCAAACACAAAGTCCAGTGGGGCAGTGTATCAAGCAGGGCGCGATACCAAAAGTACCCAAAACGGATATATTGAGAAGATAATCAAAACCAGAAAAGGCAGCAGAGACTGAAGCATCAACATCCAAAGCCACTACTATAAAACAAAAAGAAATTCCCGAAAGTTCAACTGATGCAGATTCAGATACATCGATGACAGTCAACCCATCCAGAAGATCATGGCTATCATCTACAGCCAATGAAGACAGTGATTTAGACAAACCTCCAATACCTGACCCCAGGTATAGTGGATTGCAACAAGAGGAGTCAGAAACAACAGAAGGAGAAACACAGGACGAAGAAGTGTTTTCCTCAGTCGAAAGCCAAGACAAGACCATAAGCAATATCACCATAGAAGTAAGTGCAGCAGAAACATCCCAAAACGAAGAAAATACAGACGAAGAATCCATAAAGAACCTATCGATCAAAACAACCCTGACGAGAGAGGAAGTGGAAGAAGCAAGTAGAAAATTTGAAGAGAGTATGAAGAGATATGAAATAGATAGAAGCACCAACACAACTGAATCGGGTACCGAGATAGAGATACAAATGATATTACCCTCGCATTTTTCAGACGACGATCATGTACCAGATGAAGTGCACGAAACAATTTACACATCAGATCCACGATTTTATACAGACGAAGAGACAGAAATAGACGATGTATGGAGAAGGGATGTCCAAAAACTAATAAAGCGAGCACAACAAAGACTACAAGAAACATCAAACAAAGATGATACAGGAAACGAATCAGACTTTGAAAGTGTAACCGATATAATAATGCCACCACCAAGAAAAACATTGTCGGTGACGCAAACAATAAAAAGCGACAGTCCTACAGCCAACAGCACGCCGAGAGATAAGATGAGAAATCGAAGAAAATTATGAGTATTAAGTGAAATAGAAGCAGAAGAAGGATCAATAATAGATATAAGATTTAGATATAAGAAAAGAATAGATATAAGAAAACCACCTGAAATGACAATGCCTTTTCTTTTGCCCACACCACCAGACATGGAACCGTTAAATAAAAATTACACTCGTACAAAGGGTGATCATGAGTTGGAAGATGTGTGCTGCCATACACATAACCAAGGAATTCAAGAAAATACCTCACAACATAATCACAGTAAGAAAATGCCTTACACACAAAAGAGACAATATTGTTCATTTCCTATCGGCAGACTGTGACAACACGTGGTCTGTCACTAGGTTATTAGTAGAAATTGGAGCCATAGACTTAATGAAAATCAAAAGTAAAAAGCCAAAAATAGGACAAGTCCTAGTCACCCCATTCAAAAAGCACCACATATTTACAGTAATAATAAAGGACAAATATTTTAATGTCATTAAAATGGAAGATTTGCACAAGGGACTTCAGAGTTTAAAAGAAACACTCATTGACAAAGAAATCAAAAGTTTCCGAGTGGCAGAAAGGGGGACATATTAGACCAATTAGGTTCACCAGTCATTTTAGAAATGCTCTACAAATACTTTCATGAGAACAGAATAAGAGTAACAATGTGCTATGGGAAAACGGAAGTACCAGCTGAAAAACTCAGAAAAGAAATAATAAGCCATCTACACGACAGCCTGACAGGAGGACATAAGGGAATCAATCAAACTTATCAGAAAATAAGGGAACGATATTATTGGCCAGGAATGAGGAATGATGTTCAGGACTATATTCGAAGATGCGCAAGCTGCCAAGAACAGAAAATAGAGAGATTCAAGACAAGAGAGCCAATGATAATCACAGATACTCCAATAGAAGCATTTGACAATGTTTCAGTTGACACAGTTGGAAAACTTAAAATGACTCCAAGAGGCAACTGTCACCTCTTAAAGATGCAGTGTAATTTAACGAAATATTTGATAGCCATACCCATCAAGAACCTTAATGCCACCACAATAGCTGATGCACTAGCAAAGTACCTCATTTGCCAGTTTGGAGCACCAAGAGCCATACTCTCAGACAGAGGCGCCAGTTTCCTCTCCAACATAGTCGAATCGCTACTCAAGTTGTTTAAGATCAATCATCTTACAACTTCAGGATACAGACCGCAAACAAATGGGTCGTTAGAAAGAAGCCACGCCCCACTCATAGAATTTATCAGAATATACTCCGAAAGATACGACGATTGTGACCATTTAACTCCATTTGCGACGTTTACCTATAACACTAGCGTGCACGCAGCAACTAACTTCACCCCATTTGAAGTAGTTTACGGGCGAATAGCGCGTTTCCCTTTGAGAATACCGTCTGACGAAAAATTAAAAACATATAATGTTTATATGCGTGACTTAGTATTAAGGTTAGAAGAAATGAAAATCTTAGCAGGCGAAACACAAATAGCGAACAAGGTTAAAACAAAAGAAAGATACGATAAAAAGGTCAAACCATTTAAGAGTAAAGTAGGCGGATATGCAAGACTAATTAATGAACCCCGAGTAAGCAAATTCGATGCTTATAGGAATAAACCGCTGAAAATAATCGAATTTCTAGGTAGGAAAAATGTAATTTTAGAATACCCTAACGGCAAGCGTATACGAAAACATATAGACAAATTAAAACCAGTAGAGGATAAGTCCGATAATTATGATTCAGAATTCCTCACTAATCAATGATAATGTTATAAAATGAAAATTTTAAATATTTTAATAGTAATACTTAATCTACTCAACGAGAGCAGAAGTGAACCCGTATACCAGATAGAATCCCTAAACCCCAATCCTGGAATATATTTCGAGAAATTGGACGTGATCAGAATAAAAAGAGCAACATGGAAGCTCAACATTTACATCAACGTGGAAGATTTTATGCAGTCATTCAGAGCAAGAATTTCATACAAAGAAGTATTTCAAACCTGTAAAACAATAATGGAAGAAAGAAAGTGCCGACATGCCTTAGCCATTGACTTACTAGAGATAAAAGAGCAAGAATTAACAAATGTCCCAATACCCAACAGCGCGATATCCACGAAGCATCAGGGTAAGAAGACTAGTTTCACTAGGCATAATCGGAAGTATAAGCAATAGCTTGTTTGGACTAGTGACCGACGACGAAGTAGAAAGCATAAAGAGAAATATATGCATCCAGAACTCATGAAACAGGATGTGCTCCATCAAATGAACATGGACGTAAAAAGAGTAAGTCGAGACTTAGAATTCCCAATACCACCAGAGCACATGAGAGCAGAAGAACTAGCCAAAATATCGAATATCGATGCCATACACTAAAACGAACGAACATTAGCCGTGCTGCACTTACCACTAGTAGATCGAATGCCATACCAATTATACAGGATGCATCCAATCAATGTGCCACAGAACATGAAGAACAAGACAATAGGTCAAGCTTTCATAAAACCGTCCCATGAATACATAGCTATCAGCTACGACCACACAAGATATATTAAATTCAATGAAGAACAGAGACCAACGCGTATCACAACACACTATGCAGATATATGCCTAATCTTAGGAGCACTCAGGAACATGCCCGAATCCAGAGACTGTGAGAAAACACTACTCCTAAATCCCAGCCAGAAAGCAATCAACCACTGCGATATACGATACAGGATGAACATGCAGACACAATGGACGTATTTACAATATGATAAATCATGGCTTTATTTCACAACCGAACCAGAAACACTAAGCATCATATGCCAAAACAAACACGAAACCAAAATAACAATAAAAGAAACAGGAATTGTGCACGTAGCTCCTACTTGCATAGCAACAACTATAGAAGCCACAATAAAGGGGGAGAAATAACCAGAAACACAGAATACACTTATTTATACAAACCAGATATAGACCTCAAAAAAAACAGACATTTATCCGTCCCTAAATAAAGAAAACAACAACATAGAAGTTCATAATTTAGAAACAACAAAGATATTAACACCCGACACAGCTAACAAAGACGGGAAATCGTTACACGAAATAATGAGTCAGTTAGAAGAGATATGCGAACACAAAAGACAGAATTATAGAAATCACACAATGCTATATGGAAGTGTGACCATTCAATTAGCAATCATAGCAATAATAGTAGTAATAATCATAAAAATGAAATGCCTAGGCAAATGCCAATGTCTCAGCAAAAGACACGCCCACCCACAACCCAAAAGAAATGACAAGAGACGAAAACTCATCTCAAATGATGAGGAAATAGAACTCAAAAACATCTCAATTAGTCGAGAAGACCCAATACCCCACATTTAGACCGCGAAACCTTTGAAAGTAAAACGTCAAAAAGCATAAAGAAAATGTTATTATTACCAAAACAAGAAGCAGAATGCTCATAATTCACCAAATTTTAACCAAAATTTAAGCATGAATTTTTACAGAAAGCTTGTACATAGCCAAACAGCGTATACTCAAATACTATTAATGACGATAATATAATCTAATTACAGAACAAAGGAAAAGGAAAAGAAACAGAATGGAATCGAGACCAAGAACCACCATATCAATGTTCTGCAATGTAGACATTCCACTATCGAACATAGTAAAAAAATTCGAGAAATAGGAGAACCTCAAAACGCTTATGTGGAAAAACACAGATATGAACGAGAGAACAAGAAGATCACCATATCATTTTGCTCGGAAAGAGAAACACAGAGAGCATACGAGCTCAGATCATTATTAGCAAAACAGAATAAATTAAAGAGAAACAGCAGAAGAACAGCACCGTACCAGGGCCCCGCATCAACCTCAAACCCCAGAATACCAATAGGAGAATTGATCGACCTCACTCCGAAAGAAGAGCCAGCAGTTAGATCTGAAATCCATGTAGTAAACCAGATGACACAGCCAATCAGAAACAGATTGTTTTGCTTACTCCCTTACTCCCTTGGGACGGAAATGATAGAGAAAAGGACGAGATGTTCTTTAGACAATTTGCGCAATTTGGAACCTTAGCCTATTACGAGACGGTCAGAGACAGAAAAGGACGGCTAGCGTATGGATATGTGCAATACTTCACAGAAGAAGAGATCAGAATTGCCAAAGAAGAGAGCGACCCGACATACAAAGCGACGTTTGCAGAACCAAGAAGACTCCCACGTATTGGACAAGGAAACACTACCACGAAGTTCCACGAAAAATGCAAGAGAATGATAGAAGCATAAATATACAGCTTGCGCGATGTAACTTGCAAGATGGTCTCAAGAACAAGCCGATGAAATCCCTCTAGACAAACTACAACCATTAAAAGAGACCATATTGGAATTAAAAGAAAAAATAGCCAGACTGGAGAACCAGAAACAAAACAGAGAAGAAAATTCTATGACCAGCAACCCTACGACAAGTGCTAGCGCAAATGATCAGCATCAACATAAATCCGAAACACCCGAGACCCTCAAAGTAATAGACGATGATTTAAATGATAGCGACATGATCATAGATTAGGAAAGTAAGCAATGAGATGGGACCAATTAACACGTGTTAATGAGAGAATGAATGATTGACCACCATATAACCCACGAATACCCCATTTAATAATAATACTTACATTTTTTTTTTATTTGTCTTCCCCTTTACGAATTTTTCATACTTTATTTTACAGAAATGGACCAAATCTTCCAGACCGTCATTGAGTAAGCCGAGCTTGGCCGTTTTGGCCCACCAGGGAAATTACCTGTTGTCATGACATTGTTGAATAAATACGAACCGAACAACACCAAGAGTTTGAGAATCACCAATCAAGGAGCCGACGATGCCACAGCTACATTGACGATCGCGTATAGGACAAGTACAAACACGACAGAATTACTACGCGATTATGAACTAGCCAGACAGACAGACCAAGGGACCAACACTGCAGAGACAAGCGAGCCGACAAACAACTCAGAGACGGACCATAATTCCAACACCTTCGAAGATTCTACAGATTCAAACGCCACTGACAGCACGGACAGTTCTGAGAATTCCAAGGACTCTGACTCCACAAGCAACACTGACAGTTCCAATAGTGACAACAACGACAATATTGACGACGCAAACAATGCCCCCAATGACAATAGAGACGCCCAAACATCCGACAACAACAACGACAGTAACGCGAATAACAATGAAAATTTTAACGACAACAATGACGCCCCACGACAAAATGACAATAACTTGGTTGACAACATTGAAGCTTACGCCATCAATGAACCAAACATGACACTACGCTACACATGCAGCCCAGAGGACAATGTAGAATTGATAAAAGTAAATTTAACGGACGCTTATACAGTGACAGCCACATACAAAGGAACGACAATAGACGCAGAAGCACTACTCAGACAACATGGACCCTGCAACACCGAACGCCACGCAACGAAGGATAAAGACATCAAAGCCATAACAATTAGATACCAAATGAAAAACCATGCGCTTAAAGTAATCAACAAATAGAAAGAATACATACAACAGACGAACGATGACGTACAGGGACCAATGACACAACAAACAAACAATCATGATGAAACAATAGAGTACGTGAAAACACCGAACACTATATGTGTACGAGTTCCCAGACACACGACGGAAGAAAATTTAATAAAGACATTCCAACAATTTGGAAACATCATAGACGTAAGACGCTTAGAACCTAAGGACGAACAGAACGAACGATATACTGCATTCATACAATTTGACAACCAGGACAGCGCAGACAAGGCTGTAGAAAAGACACAAATGACACACTCAATAAGACTAGCTTACAATAAAGTATACACATCAACACGACCTACAGTACAGCAAAACACAGAAAAAGAAGAGAGACAACAGGCAGCAACAGAACAAAAGGTAACACAACAGAAACCGAAATCAAAAAGTTGGACCGTTGACCCTGGAATCAACACAAAATTATACATACTAGCACCGACGGACACCACACAACAACAGCTAGAAACAGATTTTACAGTATTTGAAGAGACGAAGAGCATTGAACTGACGGACGGTACTACAAAAGGAAAAGTAGGATACGTAATATACAAAAACAAAGTTGACGCAATAGACGCCAAACTAAATGGACCGCGGAGATCCATAATAAAATGGAAATGGACGCCACAGACAGACGAGACAATAATCCACTTCTTATGCGGAGACCAAATACCGAGACAAAGTTTTGACGACCATATGCAGTACTGCAGCATACCTCACTTAAGACGGAAACTATTAAATAAAAAGTCAGCATCAGCAATCCAAACACAAGCGGACCCAAGACATACAACATCGACACCACAACCAAGCACGAGCGGACAGGCCGACGAACAAGCAGCAACTCGCCCAACAACATCCAACATGACAGCACCAGTGTCCGTGCATAGAGCATTGTACTTAGACTACACATCATCCAGCAACGAGGATTCCATAGAAAGGGAGATAGCCAGACAGAACGCCAGACGCCGAATGCAGGAGAGACCACGACGAACAGAGCAACCAAGACAAAAACATACAGTGACCCAAAGACCGACAAGAGCCAGTACCGCAGCAGAAGAACAAATTAGAAAGTTGTTTTTAATGTATTGTTGTCACAGAAAGACCAAGTTACCATTGTAGTTTTGTATGACCAAATAAAATATAGTTTCATAACATTTTTCAAAAAAAAAAAAAAAAAAAAAAGAACCAAAGACCTTTTTTTTTCTCTCTCCCCTTAAGACAAATTCTTACCCAAAACAATATAATATACAATAATATCAATATTAGAAAATAAGCAATAACAAAATGAATTATTTAAGTCATACTAATAAAATTAAATATAAAATTAGTAAGTAAGTGATTAACACATAACAACAAATAATCCATATAATAAACATTCGTAGTAATTTATAAAGAAATAAAAGATACGCATCACTAACAATAGCACATAAGTTAAATTCAAAAAACAAGTTTAGATTATACAAGACCACCCTTGACAGTTTGTGTGATCGCAGAGCAGAGCCATAACTAAGTTCACAAGGTAAGAGAAAGCAAACAAAGAAATAATCCACCCAAATCCACATCACCATCCCAAAACAAGCCAAAGGTTGACAAGCCTAATAAAAAAAAAAATAGAAATCTTGCCGATTGCTTACCAATAGCTTCCAATTTTTTTTTTGGGAAAAGCCGACTCAACCCATGCATCACAATTGAATGTTCTGGACATTCAAAGAGAAAGAAATGTTCTATCTTGCCCGAGTGAACACCGCAGAGGTTGTTCTACGGATCCAATGGCGATCCAAAGGCAAAGACACATGACCACACCAACAATTTCGAGCATAGGCGTGAGTCAATATCTGCAGGTTAGAGCAGACATGAAAATTAAAAAGCTTGATCCTATCCTAAATCCACAATTTTTCCAAATAGCGCCTTACACCATTCCTATTCAATTAAAAATAAAAAAAAAAGAAAAACACCTAAATTTGGCTCGCCAGCGTTACACCCTTGTCAGACCACTCACCCTTCGGTAGAATCGTTTGTCGAGGACGACAAACGTTTGAAGGGGGGGGGGGGGGAGGATGTTAAGTGACGAAGTTTCTGGATGAATGTTCAGAAATATTAAATTGAACGAAACAAAGACAGCAGGAAAAATTCAGAAACTTCGACGCTTAACGAGCGCGAGAAGTAACCCTAAACCAAAACAAAACTTCTCCTCCCTCGGCTGAAAGCGCGCGTGCATAGTCGACGCTGCAGTTTAGCCGTTGACCGTAGTTTAGGCCCATAAGACCTAATAAGTAAGAAAGAGAGCGCGGCTAGGCTGAAGTGCGAAGAAAGGAGAAGTAAGTACCCTGCGTGGGAGAAAGCTATGACGTTTTCTTCAAGCTTCGCCTCCCCCGATTTTTTATTCCTGTGTATGCGATCCAAGAGTAAGGACGCTTATTCAAGAGTACGATTATAGAGTTATACATATATTTCTGAGTCTTTAATTTGGAGTTTAACCTTAGTTGTGATTTCGTTTCCATTATCATCTATTGAAGTTGTGTTTTGTTCCCTTTGAAAATTATTTGAAGTCTCGAGAAACAAATAAAGGAGTTTTGGAAATAATTGAGTCTAAGAGATTACCTTGTCTTAGAGTTTGATTGTCAACCTTTGGATCATCCCCGTCAACAAATACAAGTAAGTCGTTCTCATTAATAATTTGATTTTCCGTGGAGTTTTATTATCACGCAAACAGCTTCGCCCCGACAATCAGTACGAAGTACTGATCTCCCCTGTACGGGAGAGTAAGCTAGTATCCGTTTATTTATACACAATTACTTTGTTAGTTCGGTAAAGTTATTATTACCCTAACACAAGCTGAACGCGAGTTCGATGAAAAATGGGGTGCAAGGAAATCAAACCACCCCGAAAGCCAAGAACCCATCTTCACCAGAAAAGCACGCAAGCCAGTCAGGCCACGCCAATCCAGGACGAGGATTTCAAGTGGAAACGCACCGATCGACTTGCCAACCCGAATCCTTCGACTACCCAGAGTATTGAATCAACCGGGATGGACAGCGTAGCCAGGAGCAGCGACGTAAAATCCAGGAGCACGCCCATAGATAACAGCCCGTCGGTTAAACCATTCTCCCGACCCAACGGCGCATTACTTCAGCAACAAAATAGAACGCGTGAAAACTACGTACGCCTACAAGATGCTGAAGAACGGAGACTGGCTACCGCGATCATACATGCAGTTCTTCCGCCGGCGCCGCAACGAACTAAGTGGCCACGACATCACACATGTCAGGAGAAGAGAAGCTGAAAGCCTGGATCGACTTCAAGGATAAGTACCCACAGAAATCCGAAGAAGATGACCAGTAACAAAAGAAAGAATACAACAATAGTATAGTGCTAGTTAACCTGGTCACTCTTCCAATAGCTGCGATAGCAGCAAGAAGTGCCCGGCGCTCTCGACGAGGCGAGTAGCAGACGGAGTGGGACTTTAACACGGCGATCCCGATCGACCAGGGCGAGCATCAGCCCGATCGCAGAGAAAGGCGCAGCCACAGGCAAAATCTCCTGGACACGTGAGGGCAAGAAGAAACAGTGTGCAACCAGCTCAACGGACTCCCGGAGCAGCGTACGCCCAACTTCGACGACGCAGCAGAGACCGACAGCGCATCGATTGTCCTGTAAGTGTCAGCGCGTAGCGCACCTGTTACTCCCTCTATCTCTCTCGCGAAAGGCGCGCAGCGCGATAGTAATTTTAAGTTAGCAATGCGCTTAGAATCAGTGCGACTAGGGGCACATTACCTCGGTAAGCGTCTCGTGTACACAACGTACATACGAATGTAAAGTTAATTCAGGTGAGTAGTAGGGGCTGCGCGGCTACTGGGCCAAGCGGGTTCTGGGCCACCAAATACCGACGCATGGTAACTCATATAAGTAGGTTCCTGTTTTAAAACCGAGAATGATAAAACGTGGTTTTTCCAGCTGATTCGATGTTTTTACAGTCCATACATGTTGCGTGGTTGTTGGAAGTACTGGATACTCATACAACTCCCATGAACGAAAACTCATCGAAATCGTTATATCTTTTTGAATATAGTTAAATAGTTGTATTTTTCGTCGGTCTGACAGCATGAGGTAGGGCATAAGCCACTCTATACGATTGACCTCGATTTTGAATTCTTCATATGTCGGTCTCCCGTCCACCATTAAAGCCTCTTGCAAAACAGCATTCAAATCATTTCTCGATCTTGTGACAATAAGTTCATGCTTAACGTTTACAACGATTTTGCGATAATCTTCAGCGAAACCAAAAATCATTGATAGAGGAACTGTCACATCAAAGTTTCCATTATTATCAGCTATATTTCCCGCGTCAGTAATAGGTGTCCAGCCAGAATTTTCAAGATACTTTAGTTAACTAGGTGAGAAAGATGTGTAACCTTTCATCAGGGTTGTAGCAGCAACGTTCTTACATCGATCAATCTCTATGGCATTAATCTCATATCGAATTTCTTCAAAGAGATGACTAATAGCATTGTTCACAAAAAGGGTGTGTTGTACTGCTTGTCCATCCTGTCTAGTAATCTTTCCACAAATATGTAGAGAACTTTTTGATGGTAGAACACACAAATCTTGATTTTGTATAGCTATCCGAATTTCATCACTATTATTGAATGCAAGTGAGGTATAGGGTTGATGTGCATGAACCTCATAATGCAAGACAGCTTCATCAAAGATGACAGGGGATTGTACGTTAAGAACTGATTCCATTTTTCTGAGGCACACAGCAACAACAGATAAACGTACAAATTATTTTTTCAATATTTTTCTCGCTTGAGGTCCCGTTCTTCCTCCACCACGCACTTTGAGACCGAGACTTTGTAGAAACTGACTGTTCTGACGTGTTAATCGTTTGATCACTCGTTACTGACTGACTGTCTGACGACATACTGAGCTATTAATATAGCTTTTGTCAGCATTAAAAACAATACCCATTTCAATGGTTTTTTAAATGTAGACGAATTGTAATAATTTCACCTCGGAGATTAATCAAATCACCATCTTGATCTACTATGCGTAGTTGTCGGTGATCGATGACTTTCACAGATATTGGCAAGTAAATTATTTGTTTAGGCACCTTGTATCTTGTATTGTATGAACTTTCTGCTGATTTATGTATGCTCCTGTCGTAATGTTACATTCAACTCGTAAAGCGTTCACTTTGAGAATAGCTACTGGTAAATCTGAGTTGTGATTTATATAGGGCTTCAAAAGTCTTGGAGTGAATCCTAGTAGACGACCAATCGAGTCAGTCGGTCGGAAATCTATTTCATGACTACACATAATAACACACTTCGTAACGTATTATTATTTGGCTTGATACTAACTTTTATACCTCGAGTATCGAGGATACCTTGTAGAGTTCGATCAATATCCTCAATCTCATAACTGCCAGTAGGTAGTTCAATTATTTCTTGACCAATATAAAATTTATTACAGTTTTCATCGACGTTCGGTATAGAATTAAAAGTTAGCAGCTCAACAAGTTCAAGACTGTATTGCTTATCCGAATCCAGTTCTATTGGAGGAAAATAGTGCGTCTCAAGGATTGTGGAGGTGCCGGAAAGGCTGGGAGTCATTGATTCAACAACCATCAAGAGTAGACTAATTCAAATCATTCATGTAGATTTCTTTTTATATAGACAAAAATTATCTTTACGATTGAGCTGATTGCAGAGAAATTTCAGACAGAGATGACCACAGATGAAAGTTAAAAATTCCTGATACCTCTGATAATTGTACTGAACTTGAGATACTTTCCAGTAATTCATAAGATCTCGCGGTGGTTGTAAATCACCGAAACTATCAAAGTATGTAACCTCATTACCAATTTTTCGATAAGCTACCCAATGCGTGCCAGGTCCACTTGCATCATCCAGATTAATGACTGCCGATTCTCTGGCTCGACAACCGTTTGAAGGCAGAGCATTTCTCATAAAAACTCCTCGAAAATTTGGTATATTCATTAGGTTTACATATTTGAGCAGATCGTAGTCGGTAAGTGCACGTTTAGGCAATCTTATTTCATCGAAGTTTTTTTTTCTTCCTTTACACTTTTTGTTCTTCTTCTTCAGAAAGATGCCGAAACCTTTACGATGAGGTTTTAGAAACAGTCCTTTACCGAGTGCCAACATTTCAATTTTTTCATTATGTCTTTTTTGATCTTCCATTTGTTTCTTAGCAGCACTTGCTTTATTTATTGCTTTAGCGATTCCCGCAGCTCCTCCTGCAAGTGAGCCTACTGCACTGAGACCAGCAAAAAGTGGGATAAGTGCTGGAAGAAAGCCACCTACTTTGCTGGGAACAGGCAATATGCGTGAAACATTAACTTTACTTTTTCCACCAACATTTTTCACATGCTCTCGAGCCATCTTTAGTGCTGACTTTATCATAGAGCGAGAATCGTTGCCAGGAATGATAGGTTTTCCCATTGACTTGATAAAATTTTTCAGTGTAATCTTCTTCTTTGAAATCGTTTTCTTAAGTTTATTAGATCTACACCTGCCACCTCCTCTTCCAACACCCAAACCAAGCTTTGATTTTAACTTCATGGTATTTGCTATAGCGAAAGCTGTCGCTTTTTCTTTCAAACCAGGGTCTCTAGATTTCACTCGCTGCCACGCCTTCTCTGCTAAAATCTGATCAGCTGCGTTTCTCTCTTGAATGTTATGAGGATTTTTTGAGTAGGCAATATCGTGTTCCTTACAAGCAGCGTCTAGGGGATTTATTCTCGAATCACCACGAGCTAAACATTTAGCAAGTTTAGTACCTGGACCACAGTACTGATAAACAGGCACATGAAGTTCAATGGGTAATTTGTTAATCAATGTATTCACTAAACCTGTACCTTTTTTCTGATGCATGATGCTAGCTCTTAACAAGCTCATGCGAGACTGACTGAGGGTACTATAAATGCTCATATTTATAATATATCGAGTCAGTCGTGATATGAAATTTTAAGAAGCATGATGGATCTTAAGAAGCAGGCAGCAAAGTTGCCAGTCGTTAATTTCGATCTTTTGACCCAGCAGCAGCAAAAAAAAAAACAACACAATCGTCATGGAAAATTGCTACCTAACAGTATAAGAGCAGTATTTTGTGGTCCGTCTAATTGTGGTAAAACGAACGCACTCTTATCTCTAATCATTCATCCTAATGGTTTGAGATTTGAAAATATTTACGTATACTCTAAATCTTTGAATCAGCCTAAATATAAATTTTTGGAACAACTTGTTGAGCCTCTTGAAGGTATTACATACTTATCGTTCGGTGAACACGATCTCGTCGTATCAGCTGATGAAGCTCAACCCAATTCAATTTTTATCTTTGATGATATTGCATGTGAGAAGCAGGATAATGTCAAAGCTTTTTACTGCATGGGCAGGCATAAAAGCGTGGATTGCTTTTACTTGTGCCAGTCGTATGCGCAAGTACCGAAACATTTAGTGCGTGATAACGTCAACTTGTTGGTAATTTTTCGACAAGATGATATGAACTTAAAACATGTTTATAACGATCATGTTAATACAGATATGACATATCAACGCTTCAAAGATATTTGTTCAATGTGTTGGAATAATAGCAATCATAGTTTTCTCGTTATAGACAAAGACCGTGATATCAATGATGGTCGCTACAGAAAAGGCTTTGATCAGTTTGTAATAAATATACAGAATACTGAATAAATTTAGCATTTGATTGTGAGACTCTAAAACTATCAAGATGTCTGATTTTGATCAACAATCTGTAGTTCTACGTGAAGTTGAGAAAACTCGTAGAGCTTTGTAAAGAAAGTACGATTTGGTAAAGTCACATAAATTGGAGGGTGAAAAAAATTTGGAGGTCTCATTCAAACCGCTTGTGAAACCACTGGAACAGCTAATCGATGTAAGTGAGCATATTAAACAAGAAAAAAGTTTATCGCCAGTGGTAGTTAAAAAAGAAAAACGAAAGATGAGAAAATTAAACTTAGAGCGTATTGAAAATAATAAAAAAGACTATGATGATGATGCTGATGATGATGATGCTCATGCTGATGATGATGATGATGATGATGATGATGATCATCCTGGAGAATCAGCTTTTGAGTCAGCTGTGGGCGATTCAGATATTTCAGATATCGAAGAAACTGTTATTCAAAATAACGTTGCAAGTGTTTCAAATGTTTTGGATGATGAAAAAACAGTTATGAGCGCTAATGTCGATGAAAACATTCGATTGTTGCTTAAGGGACAAACACGAGCCTTAGATACGGTATATGGAGTGCGAAAAATGCATGATAATAAACTAATGATTGGAAATGCTCCTATAAGTTTTGACAAAGATAAAATTATCGTTGGCAATAAAGTGTATGAAAAAGATATCGGTCTTGTGGAATTGTTGTTTAAGAAATATCCTGATGACACTTTAATCACTGACAATGATAAGAGGAATTATGCTAAGATTTTAAAAGACACAAATGCACACAAAAAATACTATAAATCGAAGGAAGATATTCGTGAAAATGCAAGTAAGAAATATACTGATTTTGTGAGAAAAATTCTCAAGGTTGGTAAAAGTGGTAAGGGGCTTGTGTCATATAAGATCGCTCATAAAAATATCCATACTGAATAAAGTTATTGGGATGACCCAAATGAACTTGTAGATCGTTTAAGATTACTTATAGCTGAAACATCTGCTGGCAATAATAACCATGTCAATGAAATACAATCAATCATTGAGGAGCTCGTGAAGCTGAAATTATTTTGTAACAACTCAGTATCGAAATGAATATTGATGTGTTTGGACGTCAACTAGTCCTTGCAGACACATCTCGAGGACCGCCTGGACTAGGATTCAAGCTGACTAGTCATGGAAATTTTGATTTAGAGAATCTAAAACTGTGTTATGTTGGTGATGCTGTAAATTTAAAGTCTGTAAAAATGTTGATTGAACAAAGAGCTGATAAATTTGAAAAAGATTTACAGGAAGTGGAGAGTCTAGTAAATGATAAAATTATAAATACTGAGACAGAATTTTCTAGAATAAATAAAACGCTTAGAGATTTGCAAGAGAAATTACAAATCTTGGATTCTGGAATAAACCTGTAAATCATAATGAAAGCAGGACTAGTGGAGGAACTTCATAAATCTGCTCGACGTAATTATCCACGTCGTTCTTTTTTCAGCAAAAATATCGATGAATCTTGGCAAGTAGATCTTGTTGAAATGATTCCATATGCCAAGCAAAATAAAGGGTTTAAGTACCTGCTCACAGTTATTGATGTATTCTCAAAGTATGCTTGGACTGTGCCAGTGAAACAAAAAACTGGAAAATGTGTAACTCAAGCTATGAAATCAATACTATTGCAAAAAAGAGTACCCAAGAATTTGCAAACAGATCGTGGAAAAGAATTTTACAATAAAGATTTTGACAAACTAATGAAAAGTTATAAAATTCATCTATACTCTAGCTACAAGAGTAATCTTAAGGCATCAATTTGTGAACGTTTTAATCGCACTCTAAGTGAAAGTTTCACCTACGAAGCCCTATACTTATTATCTAAAAGATTATCAAGACAAACCAATAGCTGGAGGATTCTACGAGGAAGAACTTCTCAAGACTAAATATCCAGATGTCTATTTGATTAAGAAAGTTTTAAGAAAAAGTGGTGATAGAGTTTATGTAAAATGGTTAGGTTTTGACGATACTCACAACAGTTGGATTAATAAAAATGATATGTAAAAAAAAGAAAACATTAATAAATTATAATTGATGTAAAATTTATTGTTCATTTATTTACATTTCCTTGAATTTGTTTACAAGTACTGGCAATATAATTTCATTTATTTGTAAAATTCTTCTCCTAAAACGTTCTCGATCACGTGCAACCTGCTCCCACTTGTCACATCGAGCTTCATGATGCGCAAATTTCCATTTATACATCAAGTGTATGGTTGGTTCTTCCTTGAATTGTACACACTTCTCTTTGCTGGAATTAGACGTTTCTAAATTGAATTTTACGTGAAATATGTGCGTATGTGTATAATTTGAACTTACCCATTTCGTAATATTTTATAGTGCCCCCAGGCAAGCGTATCAGTAGTATTATCTTGAAGAAATCTTTTATCATCGTAAGGACTGAGAGCAATCTTGCTCTGTCTAATGGTCTCCACCTTGTGAAGTTTGGATCTTATAGCGTACTGTTCTCGACTCTGAATGCGTGAATTTCGTAGACAGTCCAAATAGTCATTAAAATCAATGGTTTTCTTTACAACTGAAGCTTTGATACCCTTGATTTTTTTCATACTATCTTGATTATTAACACGTGTACTGTACATTTTGCTTCTCAATCCAACAAATTCTGTAAGAATCCGACCATTACATTCATCTTTCATAAGTCCTACGACCTTCTTATTAACACATGGTATATTAAATACATTGTCTGCTGGATAATCTGATGTATCGAATTTATGAATATTCTTCTTCATATCTTCATAAAAATCATCACATTTAACAGCATAATTGTGTGGGTGCAATAATTGTCAAATAAACCAGCCGTATCTGTTTAAGGGATTGGGAAAGTTTCGACCAAAGAAATTTGAGCTTTTAAGTGTTTTAGATGCTTCGACTCAATTCTATACATTCGGAATACTGATATTTTAAATAATTTGTTTAATTTAATGTAAATAGTAATATTCATACCACTATTAGTTTATTTTAATGTTGCTGATATAATCTGTGTAGAAGATTTATTTCAATGTGATAATAAACTAATCCCTGTAGAAAGACAACTAAAATAAATTTCATCAGCGCTCTGACTTAAATAATATAATAGATGCAAGGGTGGGGATAATTTTTCATTTGCGTTTCATTATTTTCATGTGTGAAAAATGAGGGCTATCGATGAGAGTCAGTGCATCAAAAATTCATCTCTTGTCACCCGCGTGGGGACTATAGGAAACGTATTTAAAAGTACGGAGGAGAGGGTAGTGGAAAATCCGAAGATCTAGCTGTTTCGACTGCACTGCGCAGGCTGTAGAGAATCGATGCAATATGCTAGAGTGGAGACTGTGGGGAACGCATTTAAAAGTACAAGAGAGAGGGTAGTCGAAAAATCCCAGGATCTAGCTGTATCTGCTGTACCGCGCGCGATATACAAAATCGGTGCACTTTGAACGAAAATACTGCTTGTAGAGGCCTGAGTAGGGACTGTGGGAGATGCATTTAAACGTATGAGAGAGGGGGTAGCTGATGTCGTTCAAAGAAACATGAAATGAGACGTTGCACGTCGCAAGCGTGAATGAATCGAGCTTGAGAAGCTTTTTTAGTGGAAGGGGTACAAATTTCTAGTATATTTAAGCAGTCCTCTGCTCCGTGTTTGTATACATTTCCGAGTGTACTCAAGCAGTATACTGTTCTCTACAATAGTTGAGAAAGCTGTAGAATTTGTAAGTATATTTTAAATATTTTATTATTTTATTTATAAATTTATTCTTAATGAGTAATATTTTCATAGATAACATGGATTTGATTGTTGATACCCAGGGCTTCAAGGGGCAAAACGGTGAATTCATAGTCAAGGAGTTGGCCTACATTGATCCCAACGAGCCAGCAGCAGTAGCTCAACTAGCTACATTTCAACCACCGCACTCTTGGTACGACTTGTCGAGCGATGTTCAGTGTGCCAATCTGTGGCTCAAATATTCTTTTCACAGATTAAAGTGGAGCGACAGTGAACTGCCATACGACAAGCTAGCCGACGTTTGCTCCAGCATCCTCGATTTATCGCCGACAAGGAACGTTATTATTTGGGTGAAAGGTGCACAGAAAAAGGAGTGGCTGATATAATAAGCTTATACACATTGTTTTATTATTTTTACAGAATGGAGTCGCTGAACGCTATGACAAAAGCTCCACCATTCATGCCTACGAAAAAAATTAAGGATTTGGAGATCAACAAGAAGTACAAAATATCCAAACATAAGAAAGTTCAGACAAAATTTGGCGTGAAGATGGTGTTGGAGTTGGATGGAAGTTTCGACGTTTTCCTACCCACCAAAGTAAATGCCTTCCTAATCGAGAAATTGATACTAGAGATGTTTATCTAGTACATTATGGACACAACATTATTGAATTCATGTAATAAATTATCTCCACTGCGTATAGTATTAAGGATTTTTTTCTCAATAATTAGAGTGTTTATTTATGTTAAATTCTTTTTTAAAGGGGATTATCGCGACGCTTAGTAAGTTTTTTTCTTCTACTATTAAGGATTTTTATATAACATCTTACATTGAAAGTATTATTCAATTTATAAATCACAATTTAATTACTATTAGATTCATATAAGTTTACAATGTACTCCAACTGTTCTAACGCTATTTACAACGCTATTTATAGACGATAACTTTTAGCTTAAGACTATGTCAAGGAGTCCGGTAGCGCCCCGATAGCAAGTATAAGTTGTATACATTGTACCGTTGGGAGCGCCCAGATGGCAAGTATCAGTTTTATATACTGTGCTGTGTATAAAACTATGTATTTATTTAAAAAATTTTTTAATACATATATTTTAGTTATAAGAATATATACTCATGTAATAAATAAAAATTTTGAGATCTGTTTTAGTTATAAGAGCTTTTATGTATGTTTTAGCTATAATACAATATGTATACTCATATAAAAAATAAGGATTTTTATAAATAAAGCATAAAATATATCATGAATACTGGATTTATATTTGTACTATCACCAAATATATAACCTAAAATCATATTCCTTCATCAGTAGCATCAAAAACTGATGAAGTCTTTGTATATGCCCTGCCTAAATATTATTAGAAGTTTCATAAGCCCTCAGGATGGCTAGATGCTCATTGCTCAGAGACTTAGCCAGCGTCTAGATGTCAGCTCCTGAACAAATCAGCCATATTGAAATTTCAACCAATCATGATAAAACAGGTTGAGTCGATAACGGAGGCGCCACCGTCGGCAACACTAGTTTATCTCAACCTTTAATCCTGCAAATCCTATTCCAAATTATCCATAGCATCCCAGGTCGATAAAGTAATGGGTAAAACTGAGCTATGGAGAGGGGTCTGTAACGGGGGCGCCACCGTCAACAACACTGGTTTACGGGGGGCGCCACCGCTGGCAGCACGGTCGATATGCAATGCTCGGTCGGTAAAACAGGGACATACTAATATGAGTTACCATGTGTCGGTATTTGGTGGCCCAGAACCCGCTTGGCCCAGTAGCCGCGCAGCCCCTACTACTCAGATGAATACAAGTGATATCGGGCGAAACTAGTCCAAAGGATTCTACATGAGCATATCGAGTGATAATCTTTATTTTGCATGCGAATCCTGCTTCCAACTTCCATATCAGTTAGCCAAGCAGAAAGGATCCCGCCACTCTCCGCGGTCCGCTAAAGCGGAGACGCCGAGCCTGGTTCTTGTCGTCAGATTGATGACTTTTGCGACACGTTAGCCTCTAATGCGCCAGCCCGAAGCTTGGCAGGGCTCATCCGAAGAAATTACGCGCGAGCAGGAGGCAGACATGTCACACTTTTATCTCAATGAAATTTATTATATATTATTAAAATTTAATAAAATAAAACTATTATTCTGTACAAAATTATTTTTTTATAATACTTCTAACCAAGGCCGAACAGCTGCAGTTCGTTGGCTCTGTTGCTAGCGACATGTCCACGCAGCCCCCTGTCGTATGTATTTTGACGTTTTGAAGCAGACCTTGGCCTCCACTCACCGTAATGTTTTGCTCCGTTCAACTTTTCGGCGATATTATTAGCGAGTACGTAGTGCAATACGGCAACAACAACGCAAAGCAACACTATTATAAGTAGTTTGAAAATCAGAAATACTGCTAAGGCACCTTTATGTGTTCTGAAGCAGTCTCCGCTCATCGCGATCCCGCTCTCGGATCGACTGCTAGCAGTTCTTGTTTATATAAGACAGTGAAAAAAGTAATCAAAAGTGATGCACCTAGAATGGCACCAACGATGCGATGCGGGAGGGTCACTCATATGGAAAGATGCGTAACTCCAGCAAGAAACTTCAGTTTTTGCTGAGGTTATCTCTTGCTTTTGTGTCTACTCCTGCTGCTGATCCTGATGACTTTATAGCTGTGCTAATATATTTTGTTGCTAAATGCTGTTTAGGTGACGATTCACCATTACACAAGATTCACAAAAGGTATTGCTGTGCTCTTGGGTTTATTATTTTTTAAAGAGACATTTATTGTCTTATGTGTCGTGATATCAGTAACTATGTGTTTGTGTGATTTTTTTTCAGAGTTGAATCAGTGTTGTAATTCTGATGTCTCTATATGTTGCAATGCTGTCAGGGACAGAGATAATTTACTGTTTATCGCTATTAATTCAACCATCCATACACTACCCTGGAGTTGATTGCATTGTCTGGGCTGTGTGGCTTGACGTTGCTAATGACGATAGGATAGCGGGTTGGACTGCGCTAAATCATCTTAAGCTAAATGTTCTTAAAACCAAAGCGATTGTCCTGGGTTCCCCCTACTACATAAATGCTTTACCATCTGTAGCTAATACCTCTATGAATATAGGGGGAGCCCGGGTCAGCTACGAATCACCTGTGCGCAGTCTAAGGGTGGTGCTTGATTCTAAATTAACCTGGGAAGAGTATGTCACACAATTGTGTAAGCGTGCTCACTCTCTAATGTATAGACTATACTTCTTCAGAAAAAGCACCACTCATAATCTGCGCATCTCGTGCAAGCGCTTCTTTTTCCAATAATAGACTATTGCTCGCTAGTATACTGTGATCTAACGAAAGAACTGGACACTAAACTGCAGAGATTAATGAACACGGGAATCCGTTACATCTATGGTATAAGAAGGGACGAGCACATCACCCCTTACAGACGCGAGTTGCAGTGGCTTACCACCGCCGGACGTAGGAAGTACTTCATGCATCTAGATAAAGCTGCATACAATTGGCCATGAGAAAATAATGTTTTTTTTAAGTATAATCTTACGTTATCGAAACTTTGCTCTTGAGATTTATTGATAGTCATAGCAATTGCTAAGACTAGAGAAAATTGTTTTCTATATAAAATAAATGGCAATAAAGACGAATTTCCGGTACTTGAAGTAATTTTAGGTATACAAATTTTATTCCCAATTTTGTCTCCAGTTATAATTTCTGCTTCAATATTATACTTTAATAATTTGCTAACTTTTAATCGTGTTCCATTAAATAAACCATCTGCTATACTTAAGTTTCTTATTAACATAACAATTGAACTAATTTTTAAATTAAGTTTATGAGGTGGTAATGCTTCGCGAATGCTATTTAATATTTTGATTGGAAAATTTGTATAAATATTGTCATCAGGCTTATCGACACCTTTATACATTTACGAAAATAATCTGTGCAAAAATCTAAGCCCTATTCAAATATGATTTTTGAACAGGGTAAAGTTTAAATTGAAACTTTTTTCATATAAAAGTGTACAAATAATCATTAAATATATTGAAGTTAACTAAGTATTATTACATCATGTCCTATAATAATACGAAATTAACCTACTATATTAGCTAATGATTATTTGTTTGCCTGTTCTGTGCTGTGTATTATGTATGAATATTCAAAAGTAAAATTTAGTGACTGAAAATATATTTTATTACTTTTATAAACTTTTGTAGTGCTTATTTTTCCCACTAACGTAAATAATGACGATACGTATCAATTTTATGAAATTTAACCTCTTCTTTCGTCTCGATTACGTCACTTCTAACAATTACGTTCAAAATTAAAATTAAACTAAAACAGAAATTGGGGGGTTGGCGAGCGAAGCGAGCAGGGGGTCGAAGCCCCACTAGTATATATATATATGTCATAATATATGACAAAAATATAAAAAAAAATTAATTTATCGCGTCGTTTTTTTTCAATTGTTTCAACAGCTTGCAACCTACCTGGACCAGATCTTAAGAATGTTTTTTAGTACGAATGTATATTTTTATCATATGTACCTGTCTATACTATTAAATAGTTTTTTATTTATAAAATACACCAAGTTTTGTGAAATAAATGCAAATAAAATCCGGACGGACGGATGGACGAACATTTTTTAAGTTCTTTTATTGCTAAAAACTAATTAAAATTTGATACATTTGACATTTTGTTCGGTATCCTAAATGATTTACGTTAAAAAAACATTTCTACCGTAAAATAGATTTTGTTTGTTTTTATAAGTTTCAAAGGGTTTTTATAAAATAGACCAAATATAATTTCTTTTGAATTGTTTTCGCAGCTTCGAATCTACCTGGACCAAATCTTAAAAATGTTTTTTGGTAGAAATGTTATAAATTGTATATAATAATATAAATTGTATAAAGGTGTCGATAAGCCTGATGACAATATTTATACAAATTTTCCAATCAAAATATTAAATAGCATTCGCAAAGGATTACCACCTCATAAACTTAATTTAAAAATTAGTTCAATTGTTATGTTAATAAGAAACTTAAGTATAGCAGATGGTTTATGTAATGGAACACCATTAAAAGTTAGCAAATTATTAAAGTATAATATCAAAGCAGAAATTATAACTAGAGACAAAATTTGGAATAAAATTTGTATACCTAAAATTACTTTAAATACTGGAAATTCGTCTTCATTGTCATTTATTTTATATAGAAAACAATTTCATTTAATCTTAGCATTTGCTATGACTTTCAATAAATCTCAAGGTCAAAGTTTCGATAACGTAGAATTACACTTCAAAAAAAAAAACATGATTTTCTTATGGCCAATTGTATGTAGCTTTATCTAGATGCAATAATCCTGATCAATTATTTATTCAAATTGAGAATGAAAATGATTCAGAAAGTAAAAACATAGTTTGCTATGAAATTTTTTATTAAAAAAAAATTTTAATTCATAGAAAATTAGCAACGCGATTTTTTAATATATGATTTAACAGAAATTGATAAAATAATGATACACTAATATGTTTAATGTTACTACACTTTTTTATAAAAAATCATTTCAGCATGGAATGAAATCCGGTTCAAAATTTTGTGATCCAAATCTACAATACGGATTATTTACGTGAAGTAAACGTGAATTACGTGAATTAAATTACAGAACATGAACGCGATGAGGTAAATCATGAAAATTATTTGATTAATTTGCTACAAGAACACGACGAAAATAAATGGAATATATTGAATGGAAAGATTGAAATTTATGAAATTTTTAATAATGGAACTTTCAACATTCTTCTAATTTAGATGAAATTTCTACTGATATAACTACTGATATAAATGTTCAACGTATTTTGAAACTACCTAAAAAAATCTTATAACTAAATCATATATTTTGAATATTGCTAATATTGTATATCACATCAATTTAACAACAAAATAAAATTTAACAGTTAAGTTTCTTCCAATCAAAATAATTAAAATTAACAATACCGCAAAATATTAAGAATCGCTGCATTGGCCATATTATTAAATTCGAATCCATAACTATATTAAATTTTTTTAAAAGTGGATTAGGCCTATTGGGGATACCACTTTATTTTTTGTTAAAATTTTAATAAATAATGAACACATATACTCTTATAAAGTTTTATCAATGCTAAGTATAAACACTTGAAAGTGATAACAATAAAAAAGCAAAAGACAATGCTAAGTATAAGCACATTAAAGTGACAACAATACAAAAGCAAAAGTCAATGCTAAGTGTAAGCACATTAAAGTGTTAACAATACAAAAGCAAACAAAGAATTATAATCATTATTTGCTTCAAACCAAATAAAACTTTAACAAAAAATATTAAAAAAAAAAACGCGCCTATCTATTTACCTCATGTGTGATGTGGAAAAACTTGAAAAGTTAAATTTAAAGTTAAATCAATAATAAAAATTTACTGTGGTATTAATAATTAATCAATCATAAAATGATCTGCAGGGGTGCAGGGGAGGCTTTCACATCATTCAAAACAGATGGAAAATAAAGGAATTTTACCTTGTTTTACGGGGCGGGGGGGGGGGGGGGGGGGGGGAGTAGACACAAAATAACTATATAATATAGGTATATATATATATATATACAGGGTGTTTCATTTTAATCCGACCAC
>JAZHPH010000190.1:4536-34894 GCA_037356405.1 Nasonia oneida | reverse complement strand
CGCCGACGAACGCAGCGGCGGATCACGTGGTCGTGGCTGTTTTACGCAGCGAGGGCACTGTGGGGTTGCTAGATGTCGGGTGTTAGCGTATATATTCTAACACTCCCTTCCGATTACACTCGACATCGACCAGTCTCCCTTGGGCGCACCGTTGTGTTGTCTTCCATCGCGCCTCTGCATATGTTCATCTTTGAGGAGTTACTCTGTAACATGAAAAATATGTTAATTTCCCAGCAGTAGTTTAGTTAGTCTATTATGGCTATCAGAGGGCAAAGGTTTAGTGAAGATGTCTGCCCTTTGCTCCTTTGATTTAACCCATTCTATATTTACCTAGCCCAGTTGAGCACATTGCTTAACGTAGTCCTCACATATTCCCGACATATGCCTGAGTTTGTTACTTCCATCCATCTGTGTGCAAGCTACTGCTGCTTTGTTATCGCACCACAAGGTGAAAGGAAAGAACATCATGCCTGCAATTGCTTTCAGTGACAGGCACATGTTGATTGACTCTCTGCAAGCATCACTCACAGCCACATACTCGGCTTGGCATGTTGACAGGGCTACATAGGTTTGTTTGTGCGTTCTCCATGCTATCGTGTCTCCGTACAACGTAACTACATTACCGCTAGTAGTAAGTGAGTTCTTGCAATCTGCAAAGCTTGCGTCTGAGAAGGACTCCATTCCCTTTTTTAAACCTTTGTACGTCAGCTGCCAACTCGCAGAGTAGGCGATATACTTGAATAACCTTTTCCATTCATTTTCGGTCGGATTCTGCTGATGTCTACTCAGTATGTTGACGGCGTAGGCCAGATCTGGTCTTGTACCTGATACGAGATACATCAGAGAACCCATAACTTCTCGGTATTCTCGTTGGTTTATGACTTTTTCATCAGTTGGTTCATTCTCTCGTTGCTTTCTTTGCTTGTTAAGTACTTGATTCGTTACCATGGGAGTCGGTTAGCTTTTAGCTTGTGCATACCCAAATTTCATCTGCATCTTATTTATAAACTTGATCTGATCCAATCGTGGTCCTGTCCTTTCTATTTCTTGTTATCGTGATTCCTAGGAATTCTTTAGGTTCACCCAGGAACTTCATATCGAACTTCTTACTTAATTCTTTCTGTACTTCTCTCATCTTGGGCTCGTTATTACCTGTTAGCAATATGTCGTCGACATACAACAGCATTATTATGCAGCTGTTATTTTCAGTATATACAAACAAACATGGATCTTTGTTGTTTGCTTAAAAACCCAAATATTTAACGAACTCCGAAAAATGTGCATTCCAGTTCTTTGGGCTTGTTTTCAGACCATATAAAGACTTGTGGAGCTTCCAGACTTTTGTCTGTCTTTGATTTTCATATTCTTCAAAGCCATCTGGTATTTCCAGAAATATTTCTCTTTTTATAGGGCTGTGAAGAAATGCTGCTTTGACATCCAGTTGCCACATTATATAGTCGTGTTTATTTGCGATGGCTAGAACTGCTCTTACCAATGGAAGTCGTGAAACAGGTGCGTATGTCTCGCAGAGATCGTATATATTCGAGTCCTTGAACCCTCTTATAACAATTCCCGCCTTGTAATCTGGGTATTCGGTTCCGTTGTCTTTACGTTTGAAGACCCATCTTGAGTCCAGGATGTTCAGCTTCTTTCCATCTTTGCACGTTCTATCGACCACTTCATATACTTGGTTTTTCTGCAACGCTTCTCTTTCCTTGCTTATTGCTTCTTGCCATATGCCAGCATCTGGTGATGACACAGCTTCTCGATAGGATTTTGGGTTCCCGTTGATGGCAGTCAGCAATGCATATAAGCCATATGTACTCAGACCTTCGATTTCATCCTGTACATCGACTGCAGATCCAGCGTCTTTACTCTGTGTCTGCTTTCGAGTAACTGGTCTATGTATCACCTTTGGATTTGACTTCGTTACCGTCTTTTGGATCTCCTTTCGTGGTCGGCCTCTCTTCTTGGGCACTGGTACCACTTCTTCCGGTTGATCTGAACTTTCTTCTTCAAATTCGTATAACCAAGTCTCTTTGTTCAGATCGTCATTTGTTATTGTCAAATTCTTTATATCTTCGGGCTTGTATACATCTCCGAAGACCTTGCTCTCAATGAACTGTACATTTCGACTTTCATACACTTTACCGTCTTCTGGGTTCAGTAACAAGTACCCTGTGTCGGTATATCCGACCAACACCGTTTTGATCGATAGTTTGTCGAATTTTGTCTCCTGTTGTCCTTGGACCTTTGTGAATGCCACGGCAAAATTTGCGCGAATGGGGGAGAGAGCTTTCGCCGCTTGAAAGCGGGCGCAATTTTTCGAAAAACAAGTGCGCATCGAGTGGCGAAGTAGCGTGGATCGCCGAGACGCGAGCTCCGAAACAGCCTCACTTGGTCTGCCGGCAGCGCATCACTTCTGTCCTCCGTCCTTTTCGTTGTGCTAACTGTCGAGTAACGAGTCGAAGAAATGGCATCTACTTTCTTAATCTTTGGCTGTAAGTATCTGATTCTTTATTTAAAATGCAGAGTGACTCTACCTCGTACTCCTCTTTCTTTTTTTAACAATGTGTGCTACATTTTCGCTTTTTTTCTTATTTTTCAGATTACAAGCTGCCCACACCAACCATTGACGACATGACGGAGCAGGAGATTTTGGAGGTGCGCCGCTTTTTGCCGCTGCTAATGGAGAAGGAGGTCGTGAACATGCACGAGGAAGGATTTTCGCTGTCCAACTATCCTCCTCACGACCGAGAGACTCAAGCTTTCAGGACGATAACTCACAGCTTGAATTCCATTCCCGGCCGCATATGGAGAGGTGAGTTGTTATTGTTTTTTCCCTGTTCTGTTTTTCTTGCTGCACTGCCACTGCATGCTTTTGTCGGTTTCTCTGATCATTTTTCAAATTTTTTCGCGAATATATGTATAACGTATATATTTATATGTGTGCATGTGTGCGTGTGTGTTTGTGCGCGTATAAAATATTGCAGTTGTGTATTGTGTGTTTCTGCTTTTGTTTCAGTGAGGCAAGTAAGGAAGGTGTGGGAATTCATGCGGGAGCAGTACAGAATCATAGCAAAATTCCTTCGCAGGGACTACTTGCAGCCCAAGGACCTAGATCCAGTAGATTGGTGCCTTTATAAAGATTTCCAAAATATCGCTTTTCTATTGTGATGTGATGCGATGTGATGTCATGTGCATGTGAAGTGTAAAAAAATCTAATGAAATTTAATGTGTACTAAAAAATTGTATTTTAAAAATATAAATCAATGAAACCAACTCACCAATACACCGAAAAAAGTCATTAAGGTTTATCACAAATGTTTTGGAATTACAATTATTGCCGTTGTTGTTTTCGTTCGCGACGCTCTTCATGTTAATGCACTAAGCGCGTTGATCGTGCTGCGGAGGCGAGTGTGCGTTGTGCTGCAAGCTAGTGCGTTTGTTCTCTCTTTCTAATAATACTTCGCGAATATTGTTTATTTTTTGATGTGGCTATTGTCATTCATTCTTTTGACAATGCCTTTCCGTCCTACTGAAGCAAATCTAAATCAAATGCGCGCGTTGTGGAGGAGAGATGCACGTGTCGGTGTAATCGCGCAGTATTTCGACTGCACGCAACAAACTGTGCGCAATTGGATTCGACGATTTGAGGAAGAAGATGAGAATAATCTCGCTCACGATCTCCGGGCAGACAATAGTGGCAGTAGATTGTCTGTATCGGATGCTGACCTTGAGCGAGTACGGCAGGCTATATTGGAAAATCCTTTTCAACCCGTCTGCAGGCTTCCGGAAGCATTGGGGTTGGATGTCGAAGAGCAAACGCTCCGAACATCAATTAAAAATAGATTGCATATCAAGAATCGCAAAGCAGCGCGCAAAGCTATTATTTCTAATAGAGATATGCCGATTCGGCTAGCATGTGCGAACCAGCATAGGTTGATGATCGAAGCTGAGTGGAGGAGAACAGTTGCCATCGACGAAAAAGTATTCTCCACTGCCAAAGACGGTAAACAACTATTTTAAATAATTTTTTAAAATATGCTGTATGGCGGCGCAAATTTTAAATTTACTTTTATTTTTTTTATTTAACTTTTTTTTATTTTTTGTTTAAAAGGGAGATGCTCAGTTTGGAGGCTTGATAGCACATGTTACGAGCCTCAGCATGTCACCCCTAAGAGAGAAAGTGGCAGGCACACTAGAGCATATTGGGCCTGGATATCTGGTGACGGCCCAGGAGATTTAGTTCCGATTGAGAGAAGACTGAACTCTGTAACATACGTTCAGATATTGAACGATTATCTGATCTATGGTGTAAACGCCAGATATCCAGCAAATGAGCCTGTATTTGTGATCGAGGATAACAGCCCTATAAATACGGCGAGAGTAGTTGCTGAATGGTACGCGGACCATCCGAAATTACAGCGGCTCAACCATCCTCCCAGATCAACAGATCTCAATTATATTGAGAATATGTGGGACAGAATGACTCGAGATTGGGTACCGCAAGCAGCTCCAAATGGTGAGGACTTGTTCAAAGGCAGCCGTTCTCACGCATTGCGTCGTCCAGAGCCACCCAAAAACCCGCTAGTTTCACCGGGTCAGAGGTAGCTGGCACCTTGATGCGCTTTAATATTTTAATTTTCTCGAATTTAAATTTTAGTTGTAGTACGCAGTAGTCTTACTTATTTATGTATTGATAAGGTAATAAAAGAAATAAAATTTACATTCGTGTTATTTTCATTTAATATTATTAATTTCAGACAGGATTCAATTTACCGTCGGCTATTTACCATCGGCTATTCATAGTCGGTAAATCGCATTCGGGCGGCGCATGCGCACTGCTATACCCAGTTAACACGCGACCGCCAGTGGCTCGAACATGGGGAGCACTTCCGGAAATACAAATGTCTTCTCACCTTTCGCTTCGGTGACAAGCTCCTTTTCCTTTCAGATGTTCTCTTACGTAGGAGTCCCTTCTTTGGCTCCTTGCACTCTTTGGCAATGTGGCCTAATTTATTGCAGTTGAAGCACTTGGGATCGTCATGCAAACAGTCGGCGGTGATGGCTCTGACTACCACACCTTTCGCATTGTTTAGTCGGTCTTTCCCGGCTTTTGGATCGTCCCTCGGTTGAGCGGCTTCTCCTGTCGTCTCTGACAGCTTCAAACAGAGCGGACTTCCAGTATTTCTCTGGTGCGAGTTGTCAATATGAAAAATCAAATCTTTTAGTTCATTATACATGGACTTCCTACCCGTATTACGGCTGGCTATGTTTTCAGCTGTAATAATTTCCCGGTAGGCTTGCTCTACAGCATTGTAAAACAGGCATTTCTTTGCTATTTCGGTCATTTTATCTATTCCATCATGGCTTTCGTATTTTCTAACGAGATCCTCGAACCTTAAACAAAAATTAAAGGCCGTTTCTTTGTCTTTGTTGAACTTTAGATTGAACAACCGTCTTTGGGCTGTATGTGCGTTGGTTCAAAATTCGTTCCTTTTCATTTCTTTGATTTTTTCCAGCAGTTCTACCGGATCCTTAATGTTCATCGTGTACAGGTAGTATTTGTCATCTATTCTGTTCAGAATAATCGACCTTGCAACGTTCCTGTCATGCTCAATTTCATCTTGACTGATCAGACCGAATCCCTGATTTTCAAAGAGATAGAATAGCTTGCGCGATTTCAGTTCCGAGAACAAGAAATCCTCAAATGGGGCGTACTCTGAAGCTAACTTTAATCTGTATGTTCGCGTGATGTTAGTTTGTTTGAGTTTCGTATCGTTGATACTCGTGTTAAACCGATTCACAGACCTAGACTGATTCAGATTATATGATCGTATCAAATCGAGATCATAAAGTCGTTTACTTACGTCCATGTCCTCGGGCAATCTTACGTCATTAAAGGTGGTTCCCAGGCGTTCAGCAGATTCCTTGCTGGGGTTCCTTATGGGGGATTCCTTATGGGGGGCAGGTCTGTGTTTACTTGCCATTCACAGGGCGAAAGCCGCGTCCGCGTCCTCTCGGGAACAGCTTGAATGGTTCGTCAAGACATACATCGCTGGTGACCTTTGGCTTGTTGACCGTGCTCTGATCTTTGAGCCTCAGATCATTTACGGACTTCGTCAAGATACTCATGTTTGTTTTGAGCGTATTGGTCAGCGTTTCCAGGTTTGCATTCATCCTGGCGCTCTCTTTCGCGACTGATGACAGTCCAATAACCAGACTGATACTGAGATTGACCTGAGCTTTCGTACTTTCTTGCAGCAGGCGTATGATGTCGTCCATATTGCCTTTCGTAACCCCCTGATGCGTGTGTATGGGCGTCGACCTAGTGGCTCCTGTTCCCTCTACCTCGCTGCAGTGGCTTAGAGGTCCTCTCAACCCTACCACTTGGTCCTTGGCTGCCTTCAGGATTCCCATCATTTTTGCTGATTCTTCCATTGTGAGAATGTTCTTATCTGTAAATACACATAAACGTTAGTCTGCAGTTGAGAGGATACCCTTGCAAGGCTCCCGATACTTTGTGCACAAGCAGCGGGCTATCTTGCAGTCAGTCAAGGCACTATCTAAAAGAAAGCTCCCTGACCTCCCAACCTAGTCTCTTTTTACAGAATGTGTGCTGAAGCACGCCTCCTGCCGTCCGAGACCCACTGAGTACGAGAACAGGTGGCATATCTGTGTGAGGATCCGGTTTTTATTGAGCGTGGGACACTGACTAAGTGTCTGCACGTGCGCACCAAAGAGTCATGGGCAAGAAGGAGTTTCTCAGAATCAAGCTTAACGAGTTTTGTAGAGATACCATCTCCTGACTAGCTTCGCTCATTACTACATACACAGTTTGACAGGTCGATAAAGCTACGAATTTCTGTCTATGGGTTTTCCACGATACTGTGTCACCATAGATCTTGATTACAAAACCACTCGTTGTAATCGAGCCTTTGCAGTCAGCAAAGCTGGCATCTGAAAAACCTTGTAAGTTATCAAGTTTTCCTTCAAACTTAAGACCCAGACTTCTGGTGTGTTTCAAGTATCTGCAAACACGTTTCACCATTTTCCACTCCTCATCAGTGGGATTGATTTGGTGTCTGCTTAACACATTCACCGCATATGCTATGTCGGGACGTACAGTATTAGCAAGATACAAGAGAGAACCTACTATCTCTCTATAAGGACCGTTCGTTTTGTTCAGGGTATTTTCGAGCTGATCATCGCTTTCCTCTCTTTCTCGCCTTTCTCGGTTTGACACTTGGTTTGTCACCATTGGCGTTCTCTGAGGATGCATTTCACTATATCCAAAACGTTTCAGCATTTTATCTATGTAATTTTCTAGAGTCAGAGACATCGTTTGATTTCGCCTGTCCCGACTTATTTCAATGCCAAGGAAACTCTTGGGCTCTCCCATATCAGACATTTCGAATTCCAACTTAAGTTTTGACGTAATTTCATCCAGCTTTTGTGTGTCATTACTGGCTATCAGTATATCATCAACATACAGCAACATTATCAGATATTTTTCATTGTTGCGCCAAGTAAAGAGACAGGGCTCTGAATCATGAGACTCGAGTTCTAGTTTTATTACAACTTCTGTACATTTTTCATACCATATTTTCGGACTTATTTTCAAACCGTACAAAGCACGATGAATTTTACAGACTTTATTTCGTCTGATTTCAGGTGAAACGTCAATACCCTCAGGTATTTCCATGTATATTTCACTGTCGGTTGTTCCATTCAGAAAAGCTGTTTTAACATCAAGCTGTCTTACTTCGAGATCAAACTTATTTATGATTGCTAGCACTGATCTAATCAGAGGTAGCCGATAAACAGGTGCATATATTTCCATTAATTTATAATGGTTTTGATCTTTGAAACCCCTTATCACAAGTCGAGCTTTATACTTGTTTTCATTATTCAATCCAACTTTTGTTTTTAGAACCCATCTTGAGTCAATTATGTTAGGTCTTTTTCCTCCTTGAATCACAGGTCTGTCGACAAGTGTCCAGACTTTGTTCTTCTCCATTGATTCTAATTCGCTCCTAATAGCCTTTTGCTATTCAAGCTTGTTTATCGTACTCATGGCTTCTCTGTAGGAATTCGGATGATTCTCCACAGTTGCTATGAACGCATTCAGTTCATCGCTTTCCAGCAAGTTTAATTCGGATCCAAATACCTGTGACTCTGATGGACATTCGACTTCTTTTACTTTTCTTGGGCGACCTCTTCGCCGTTTTCTCCCTCCGTTTCAGAGATCAAAACTTCATCATCTTCATCGAACTTAACAAGCCATGTTTCTCTATTTATTTCTTCCATTGGATTAGCCCAATCCTTAATGCTCTTTTTATTGTATTTGAATCATCGAACTTAATTTCCTTCAAGTTTTTCAAATTTGGAAACTTTCTTTGGAATTCTTTCAACTTTTTCAACGAAGCGTGTCCCAATCTGACATGCCATAGCATAGCTTTATTAGCGTGAAACAAGTTATTGATTTTACTGATATTAGATTCACAATCTATATTTTCTAAATCAATCGATTCGGTTAAATTACTTATTTTTCTATCTTTTAGCGTATTTTCAAAATTTGAATAGCTGGAGCATAGCTCGTTCCTATCTTTGTTTACTTCTACGTCTAATTCAGTGTCAATTTGCATCGGTTCATCAAGCTTATTATTTTCATCAATCTCTGTACTTTCAAGCTTGTCTTGTTCACGAGTTATCTCTTTGGTTGTGGATTCGCTCTCCTTATTGGGCGCAATACTTACAGTTGGATATTCACGATGCCTTGTGGTTATATATGCAACAACCTTATTTACATTATTATTTTCATTTTTATCCTAGTTATTTGTTTCTAACTCTATTACCCAATAAGGTTGCTCATATATCCCAGAGACAAAAATCGTTTTTGACATCGGTTCAAATATATAAATTTTCTTGTTATCCAAGTAGATACCTAAGCCCTTATAAACAAATTTCCTCAGTGATAGCAAATTTTCCGACAATGACAGCATAGATTACATTTTTCAAGCTTAGAAAGTTATCATTTTTAATGTAATCAGATATGTTACCTACTCCCTCCGATTTTATAATCGCTGAATCATTGTCATTTGCACATTTAATATCGAGCCTTTTAGTATTATCAAACGTTTTAAAAATTAATTTAGAATTAGTCATGTGCTCCGTAGCACCAGAGTCCGCCAGAAATCTAATCAGTTGGTTTTTATCGCTTTCTTCCACGTTAAGAAGTGTACTGTCTACATACAGACCTGTGCACTCACCAGATTCGGAGGTTTTGGTAGAATTGTTGTTGTTTTGTCTATTTCGTCTACCTCTCCCCCGTGGTCTGCCTCGGGCATGGCCTCTATCGGACTTGGTTTTCTTAGGGTTGCTACCCTTCTGTGGCTCGTAATTGCGTCGTTTTACACCACAACTAAAGCCACCTCGTCTACCACCCCGATTAAAATTTGAGGATTCATAACTTCTTTGACTTTCATTCTCCTTCAAAACCTTTTCCAGCTGACTCTCCGTGTATGGGCAGTTTGCACGGACATGCCCTTCGTACCTCTTGCATCTGAAGCACATCTTCCCTGACCTTGTGCATTCGTCCTGGTAGTGGCCCTTGTTACCGCATTTGTAACAAAGCGCCGTAGGATCAGACACGTAATATGCCTTTGCTCCAGCTTCTGTAGTCTTCCCAGCTGATTTGATTGATCCAATTCGAGCTGTTTCCTGTCGCACAATATAAACTTTAAGTTGGTTTAAAGTTAAAAGTTTGCCAGTCGTATTCTTATTCAAAAATTCAGACTCTTTAACTTGAGGTAAATGTACGACAATGGCCTCATAGAATGCATTGCATATTTCGTCATCTGATAAGGAAGGTATGTCGGGCAACTTATTATACAATCGAACTAATTTATCGAATCTATCCCAGAAAGCTGATGCTTTCTCTTTATTTGGATTGTATCGAATAGTGTGCAATTCTTTTCGAATACTTCTTGTAGTCACGTTCAATTCATTTGCTTTAATGCGTTTAATTTCATCAAGCAATTCAATAGGATTCCGGATATCCGATACCTTTTCGTAATAGGAAATATCGATTCTATTGATAATGATGTCTCGAACTCGAACTTTATCTTTTCCAACTTAGTTTGATCAGGCACGCGTGATGGCTGAACCGTTGAATCAATTACGTACAATAAATCAGTAAGAGTTAGTTCTGAAGTTAAAAAGTCTAAAAAGGTATTAACATTCAAATTTTGTGTTAATTTATATTCTTTACGAATAGTACTATCTTTATTTGTTACTTCGATCTGTATTTTGTCTTTTATACCAGTACTTTTACTCGAATCAATTTTATTAACTTCATCCTGGACTAGTTTTGCTAAATATTCTCTACTCACATGAAGTTTTGTAACTACTTCATTTACAGCGTTTTGATTCGATGATCGACGGTTGTTTTGTGCAGATTTTCTAGCTGATAAAATCTGTTCTTCCTCGTACAGTCGATCTTGTTCTGCCCAATACTGTACTTTTTCCTCCATCCAGCTGTACTTCTCATCCACTGCATATTTGAGTCTGATCAATTCGGTGACTACGTCATCGTGTACTCGATTGCACTCACTTTCGATTTTCCCTCTCAATTCTTTGTTTTCTTTTTCTAATTCATTCAGCTTAGCCGTTACCTCTGAAATTTCAATATTTTCATTAGAATCATTCAAAGAAAACTTTCAAAACTTAGCTGTCCCCCCATCCTGACGGAATTTGTTCAGTCCCATATTCAGTTGTATCGGTATATTCGATTTAACAATAGGGGTGGATTTACCTTTCAAGCTTTTCTCAAACTTAATTTTCCAGCTGTCATTATCCACAAAATCGGACTTTTGTTCTTTCCCTTCATCGAACTTATAGGCCGGCCCACCGTCAGCAGTTACAGTATCAACATCCAGCTTTGGGGACAAGGTATTCCCACGTTGGCTTGGGTTAACCGTTTCAGCTGGAGCCACCTCTTCAGCTCGAAACCTTTTGATCTCCTTCTTCACGGATTCCAGTAAACGTTCCTCGACGAGAGAGTTATCTAAGAACATTTTGTAAATGAGTTGTTTGTTTTGACGAATGACAATCAAAAACAAACACTCTATCACATGCAGCAATTTATTAAGCATGTGCTTAATTGACGAACAACAATCAAGAAAGCAATGCAAATTGCCTGTTTGTTTTAAAAATAATACTGTGATTTTACAGCACACACAGTGTAGCAGCAACAACATACACTACCCTGCATGTACCGGCCAACATTAAAAATTTGGGACTAAACAGCATGCTATTTTTTTTTTTTTTTTGAAAATTTAATATGTACATATTTTGTTGTGGAAGATCGAGTTTTAGTTTTCAAACTTATCAAAAAAATTCAAACTTTACCTACATTGAATCTTTTTCCACTTGACGTCATTATGTAGATGTTCCCATCAATATCCAACTCTGGATAAAAGGAGTCATCTGGATACGTTTCTGAAATTTCCAGCTCCTGGTCCTGAAGCAGCAGAAACAACTGCAGATTTTTCTCATTTGTTAAATTCAAGCTAGTCAGTTAACTGTTTCACTATAATTTTTAATCGGACTTAAATTTGCAATTTTTATTTATAATAGGTTAGTCGAACTTGAGTCTAGTTTTAGTAACATTTCTGCTTCCCGATTCGATCAATGCGTCGCAACATAGATTAAGATTTTATTCGAGAATGAATTTTCAATCAAAATTCGAGCCGTTGTTCTCAGTTTGCAACATAACATTTTCGAGCATTCACGTGCGTTTACGTACGTGCAGTCAAGCTTTGATTAGTGGAACTAGTACCATCGTTTGTGCGCATGGGGAACTAACTCACCCCGGCGCTCTAATGTGCACTGAGAGCAAGATGGCGCTCGCGCTTCCTTTCCCGGGGTTGCCGGGCGCCGCCATTTTGCTTCGCCGCGCGCGCACAGGCACGCTTAAACACGTTACCGGCTTCGGGCTGATTCTCGGAATTGCCTGCCTTGCATGCCGCGTTACGGATTTTGCGTCATGAAGATTTTACTGACTTCACGCAAGATTTTTCACTCGCGCACTTCATGAACAAAACACTGGGACTTACCTCGTGTCTTCGGCATCTGCAAAGATATCCTCTTTGCCTGATCGGACATGTTGTCACTCGAGCTGAGAAGTCGCCTTTTGAAACAAAGCAAAGCAGCGGGTCGTCTCCTTGGCCTTCTCCTCCGCGGCAGGTTTCAACCGTTGCTGATCGAAAACGGGAACGAAAACATAACACGTCGAACTTGTCTTCAAGCTTTTAAACCAGCTATGCACTTCCAACGGTTTCACCCCCTCTGAAAAGGCAAATCCGTAATTTTGGCACTTCACTAGCGAGGTACTTTCTAGTGCACGCGCAGGTCTAGAAAATCCCAAGCAGCGCAGTGGAAGCGTGCTGGGCCCATAACCTGTTGAGCTTTTATTAGGTCTGGCGTAACTTGGAAAATAAATAACAATAATTTTCCTATAAAACACTTTATGTAGTGAAGCTTAGCCTCGAGCTTACTTAATACAAATAATGAACAAAAATCGAACTAATAAACAAAGGAACTATGTAAAACAATTGTATCGCGAACGCGTCTTTCTCGCATGAGAGCACACAGAGAATTGAGCGTCGCCGCCGCAGACGCGACGTCGACGCTGGCCTTAGTTAGACGGGGAGAGAGGGAAGAACAGTCCCATCGTGCTCTCTCTGCAGTCGCTCGAATTCTGCTCGCATATTCTCAAAAGAAAATTTCGTGATTAATATTTAGCATTTAAACCATCTTTTCCCTTTTCCACATACTAGCTTGCAAATGGTTTGCGTTTGTTGAAATTACTTAATCAATTCATTGCAGAGTTCACTTACACATCAGCAGCCCCACCCACGCGGTGTCTGCAAGCAGCGCAGCATGCAGGTAGACATACACTAGCTTACGTTCGCTTGTATTGCGTCGTGGTAAATTTAAACTTTGCCGCGTATATCGATAGTGGTCACGTGACCTGCGCGTCTGCGCACGGCCCGTTTACAGCTTTCGCTTTATCATGTCGAAGTTTTTTGCATGTACTGTGCTTATTCTTACGACATGTTTATATATATATATATATATATATATATATATATATATATATATATATGGGTCATTCTTTTTGAAACCGACCACCCCCCTCTGTACAAAAATCAAAGGCTCGAAATGATTCCTGCCTGGACTTAAAATTTAGCTTATTGTATCTAGTTTCCATTACTGAGTGGCCTTTTTGCGAAATTCAAAATGGTGGACCGGTGCAGCTCCGACAGTACACGAATATGACTACGGAATAGCAGTTATATGTCCTCAAAACTTGCAGGGGCAGAGAAAAAATTAATAACAAAACTTATTCGCATGTATTTTTTCCCGCTGAACACAAATCCACCCTTCGTTTTGGCCTCTGGGGCCACCTTTCGTCCATAACCTCAAAAAAGAGTCCAAAAATGCATTATTACGTGGCTGAGACTCGCAAAAGTGGTCAGAAAATTAGGAAACACGCTTAGCCGCGTGTATTTTTTTTCCCGCTGAACACGAATCCACCATTAGTTTTGGTTCGTTATAGACTGTTATGGGACCACCATCCATCCATAACCTCAAAAAACAGACCAAAAATGCAGTATTACGCAGTTACAACTCGATAAAGTGGTAAAAAAATTAGCGACAAAGCTTTTCTTATGTATTTAGGTCCGTTGTATTATTATTGAATATTTGTTATAGTAATTACATAAAGCATGTATACAATAGTATTAATACTTACATAAAGAGTACATACGTGTGTTACAAAAAATATGGTGTGCATCAAGGGCTAAGTGGGCTTTTTGGCCTCGTGTCTCGTGTGGTTGCAGTACTCGTCTGCGGCTCGTAAACGTTCTCGCCGTCGGCTCGGGCTAACTCGCCTTCACTCGTACTGCAAACTCCACACTCGGCCTAAAAAAGCCACTTTACGCCCTTGGTACACAATATACTAGTTTAGCAGATAAAAATCTAAAAGAATAAGTTTCTCCTTAAATGTTTTGAACACTTTTGCGGGTCGCAGACACGTAATAATGCATTTTTTGACTCTTTTTTGAGGTTATGGACGAAAGGTGGCCCCAAAGGTCAAAACTAAGGGTGGATTCGTGTTCAGCGGGAAAAAATACACGCGGCTAAGCTTCTTCCCTAATTTTCTGACCACTTTTGCGAGTCTCAGCCACGTAATAATGCATTATTGGACTGTTTTTTAAGGTTAATAAACATTTAAATGTAAATGAAATCGAAATTATTAATTTAAATTCAAAAAAATTATTTAAACTATGCATTGATACAGGTCAATCTGTAATCAGAGTTAAAGAAAATATATTACAGAGCTTTGAACTTCTTGAAGTTCAATAATCTATATTTAAATGTAATAACAGAAAAGTGTGAACTTGAGAGAAAAGTAATCCAAAATTCCCTATCAATCGCCACCCTTCCCCAGATGAATTCGCCTATAATATCATGAAGCAACCTGGATACATAGCAAGGATTGCAGGAGAAGTTGTACATTTAATAAAATGTGTACCGAAAACAGTCAAAATACTACATTTAAAAGAATGCTACAATCAACTACCCGTTTCTTCAGGAAATGAAACATGGTTCCTTACGCCGAGAACACATATTTTGATAAAAAAAGGAGTTCAAGTAAATTGCAAATCAATAGTACCCACGTACTATAAAATAGCAGAAGAATGGATAAAGTTCACTCCAACACCAATTAAAACAATATCGCCTTATAGTTTGAAACTAAATACGAAGATCGGTTGGACCTTTGAATCTGTCGAGACTTTAGCAACGAGCGGAGTGTATTCTCAAGAAGAACTAGACCAACTACAACAGCAACTAATGTTTCCCATGGAAAAAGCATCACTTTTAAATGTGATTGCTAGAGAGATGGCAGGAGAAAAAACATCTGGAGATATTTTTACAGAAAATACACTAAAACACATTGCCGATAGCACCTGGCATTTAATAATTGAAAAACTAACGACTTGGGGTTCATTCTCATCTGCATTTATAATGATATTAATAATTTTGCACATTGGAAAATTAATCATGGATACAATTATAAGAAGATGTACTCTCCACACGATTTACGGATGGTCCATACATCTGATTGGAGCATTATCTAGCTCTAACATCACTGCAGAATAATCCAGTTAAAAATGAACGCAAGGCAAATCAGAAGAGAAACACAATGTACGAGGAGACAGAACTACAGGAAGTCAAAGTCATTCCAGTAATTTCTAGACCTATACAATCACCTCCTATCCCACATAGACCACTATGTGTCACACCAACTAAACCTACTATTCCAGTCGCGAAAAATAAAGGAATTTTTTCTTTCAATTTAGATTAAATATAAAAATTTCTTAAATGCTTCTAAATGATAAGTTATAATACAAAAAAAATCTTTCTTTTTGTAACTTGATAGTCGTAAGTTTAAACGTATAAATTGCATATAAAGCGGTCTTACTACAATATCTGGGCCCCGACGATTTACATCGTAGGATGTAATCTTTATATTATGTGCAGTTTATAATGCCCAGAGAAAATATTTTGCTTTACATTCAAACTTAACTTGATTGAACGAAACGTGATAGAATTAGAATATTCAGAATTAATTAAGAAACAAAATGAGTACGGAAATTAGGTAGGATATGATAAGGAACAAGGTAAATAAAATAACAAACCGTAATAGTAGATAATTGGACTATTATTATATGCGATTACAATTGTAGCGATGCTTTATGATTGGACCGACAATTACACAGTAATGGTCCATAAAGACCTCGACATAGACACGCTTATCACTATTTGTGTAAACTTGTAGTTCATAGAATGTCAGAACAGCGATACTCCAGGTGTCTTCCTCAGGCCCATATTCACCTTCCAAGTAATCGCTGTTGATACGACGGTCGCAACACCTCCAATAGCGGGTGGACTGCCAATCTTCAAACTGAAATTAAACAAAAGAAATTCTATTATTACTATGTGAAAAATGGTCAAGATGAATCAAAAATAAAAATACTTACACATATACGTTGATACCGACAATAACCCGCTTTAGGTGGTACCGGAGCAGGCAATTTCTCTCGCTTCCCTCTCTTGGCCGCCCTGGTATATTGCCAGTCCTCGAACTAAAAGACAAAAGAAACAAAGAATTAGTAATATAAGTATTATATTTTGAAAAATTTAATAATATATATTTAGATACTTACACAGACCATGCTGCAGCGTTTGCGCGAGAATCCATACATAATAGCAAGAAGAAAACTGTACTTATCTGGTGGTGTACGACAGTTTTATAACTGAAATCTGTCTACTAAACACTTTTGTAACGCTGAACTAATCAAGAGTCAACGAACTTAAATTCTCCGGAACTAGCATTTTTTAACAGAGAGTTTGAATTTAAATTATAACTGTTGTAAAATGTAAATATATATGATCGTGATACTACTCAGAATTTTATTCAACCTTCCAACAATAACGTTAAAATTCTCATTGCAATTAATTCTCATTAATTGCAATGTTTTGGGCCCCGAGGTGTCACGTCTAGTGACTCATTGCATAAATTTATTATGGTATAATTTAGGTTATGTACTCTTTTATTAAATATAAGCAGTTCTACTCGGACGGAAATCATCGTACAAGTATTTCGCAATTTTTTATTAAGAATGATTGCAATTTGGCTTGTCGAGCGAATTTTGGCCACAAAAATCTGATTTTGGTACACTGTGTGGCGATACAGAGTTCTTTTAAAATTTGTATGTACTCATATAATTTTAAATAAAAGTCATAAAAGTATTAAATATTTACAAATAGAATACATAATTTAAGCATATTCGAATTTATATGAGATAATTAATCTAAAGTTTTAATTTCAAATCAAGTTAAATAAAACGTAACATTATTGTAAACAGAGAAAAAAACGCGCCGTTTTATTTACCTCATGGGTGGTGTGGAAAAAATAGATGTATTAATAATCATTACCTATTTTGTTATTTAGATGAATGTCAAACTAATTGTATTGGGGGCGGGCGAGCAGAGCGAGCAGGGGGACCCCCCCCCCCCCTAGTATAAGTATATATTAAATTATACATGTATTTTAATTTTTAAATTCACTTCCCCGTCAAAACGATCAACGTTGATTCAATGCTGATTTCAATATTGATTTCAGTCTGAAATCAGCGTTGACTCAATATAAAATCCACGTTGAATCAACATTGAATTTGTCCGAAAACGCAATGTAGATTCAACGCTGATTTCAGATTGAAATCAACACTGAAGTCAGCATTGTTTCAACATTCATCGTTTCAACGGGGTAATCAATTCTCAATCTATGTTGAATCAAAGTTGAATTAGTCCGAAAACGCAACGTGGATTCAGCGTTGATTTCAGACTGAATTCAGTGCTGGATTTCAGGGTTCAATCAGAGTTGAAATAAATAATTGTAAAAAAAAATATTGCTAAAACCTGGGCGCGAACCCGAGACCTTTTGAATAGTAGATGAATGACTTCACCACTTTGCCATTTCGACACTTACATTTATATCGCATAATGTAACATAAACGGAATCCTATAGAGAATAACCGAAAATTAACCTACTCTATCATGATTTTTATAATAATACTGGACTGGACCCTCAACTGGACCTCTCTGTGCTCTCGGGAAGGTACCCAGCTTCGAGACTATTTGCCACCTATAGGTTTCCGTGTATGTTGCATTATGAGATATACATTGCAAGTGTCGAAATGGCTTAGTGGTCAAGTCGTTCGTCTACTAATCAAAAAGTCTTGGGTTCGAGCCCACGTCTCGGCGGTTTTTTTTTTACAATTTTATTTCAACGCTGATTGAACTTTGAAATCTAGCACTGAATTCAGTCTGAAATCATCGCTAAATCCACGTTGCGTTTTCGGACTAATTCAACTTTGATTCAACATGGATTTAGCATTGAATCAATATGGAATCAACGCTGATTTCAGACTGAAATCAATATTGAAATCAACATTGATTCAACGTTGATCGTTTCGACGGGGTTTCAATATTGATTTCAGTCTGAAATCAACGCTGAATCCACGTTGCATTTTCGGACAAATTCAATGTTGATTCAACGTGGATTCAATATTGAATCAACGCTGATTTCAGACTGAAATCAATATTGAAATCAGCATTGAATCAACGTTGATCGTTTTGACGGGGTTACGCTAAATGACCTACCGCCTCATAAGTTATGTATAAAAGTAGGTGCTGTAATTATTTTGCTGAGAAATTTAAATTTAAATGATGGGCTTTGTAATGGTACGCGATTAATAGTAATGGAAATAATGCAATTCCGTATACAGGTAGAAATAATTAGCGGTAAACAATTCGGTTAAGTTGTTTTAATACCACAGATGGATATGACTTGTTCAAAAGAAGAAATTCCTTTTGAAATGACAAGACGACAATTTTCTGTACTATTAGGATATGCCATGACAATCAACAAATCACAAGGCCAAACATTTAACAAAGTTGGTGTCTATTTACCAAATCCAGTTTTCAGTCATGGTCAATTATATGATATAGCATTATCCTGGGTAACGTTAAAAAAAAATTTAACAATTTTACTTTCAGAAAATTCAAATTTCCAAGATAAAAGTAAATATAATGATGATTCAAATAAGATATATACACAAAATATTGTATATCATGAAATATTAAATTAATAATAAACAAATAAAATATGTCGGTTATTGAGAAAAGAGGTGAATGGCTTCAGAGCACAGGTACATTAAGTTTACTTTTATATAATAGTAGATGTAGATATATATACATTAATAATAAACAAATAAAATATCTCCTATTTTAGAAATATATGGGCAACATGTAAAAAATGCGCAATGAATCATAAATAATAAAATGATGAATTAGAAATAATAATAAACAAATAAAATATGTCAGTTATACATGTCATGTAAATAATGCGCTATAAATTATAAATAATAATATTAATTTTAAATAATAATGAACAAATTAAATATATATCAAGTTATTGAAAAAAGATGTAAATCATGGCTTCGCCGCACACAGGTATATTAAGTATACTCTTATATAATAGTAGAAGTAAACATATAAATCGATAATAAAAAATGGAATATGTTAGTCATTGTAAAAAGATGTGAATGGCTTTATAATAGTCTAAGTAGATATATATATAAATTAATATTAAACAAATAAATCATCTCATATTATAGATATATATGGGTAACATGTGAATATTGCGCTATAAATTATAAATAATAAAAAACTAATAGAATAATAAGTTTTTGAGAAAAGATGTGAATGGCTTCACCGCACACAAGTCTAATAAGTATTCTTTTATATTATAGTAGAAGTATAGAAGTATACAAATTAATAAACAACAAATAAAATATCACCTGTTTTAGACATATGTGGGTAACATGTAAACAATGCGCTATGAATTATAAATAATAATAATTATTTATAATTGTTGTTGTGTGTTATATTATATCGCGCCTTTTTAGGCACGACCGCGACACGGAAGTGCCTTATAGTTTTGTCATCGAAAAATGTATGAGATGCGATATCTCACGCAATTTTCGACTTTTTATTATCAGCAAAGCGTACGATCAAAAATCAAATCGATACGTTAAAATGTAATAGCTAACATATCTTTGCTTCTATTATAACACTTTATTTTCAAAATATAACACTTTATTTTTAATTCATAGTACATAATACATAGAAATCATAAAAAAAATCAGTGTAAAAATGAGAAAATATTTAAAAAAAAACGCACTTATAATTTCCTAATAGGCCGCCATTTTAAATTTTAGAAAAATCTTTTTGCATATTCATTTTATAACCAAAAACACATTGATATAAGTGAGCCTATTGGGGGGGGGGGGGGGGGAGTTAGCGCTGAGAACCGGCGAGAGATCGGTAGGTTAAGTTGAGACCCGCCTAATCCTTCCTGCCTAAAGCAGGAAAAGGGGGGTGACGTGCGTGTGGATGTGCCCGAGGTTGGTGTGCGTTGCTGTGAGTTCACCTTCAAAAGAAAAACAATGTCGCTGAGGAGAGAAAGTGCACGTGTCCGTCGCGTCCCACGCTAGCTCGTTTGGCCGGAGCTTGCTCTCAGTGGAGCGGATGAGATAGGCCTACTCTCAGGCAGGCAGCCAAAGACCTGCTGAGGCTCCTTGCTGTAGCTTCCGCATTGCTTAGAGAGTGGACACTGGACCTATCTATGTCAACTCTTGAAACGAGTCTGGTCGAGGGAGGACCATCCAACCCGGTGAAGGCTACATTACCCAGTTGCGACGAGGGAGAGGGAGTCGAGAAGACTCCAAAGGGTCTTCGAAGAGAGCGCTCCACGTAGAACGGAAGGTGCCCTATGTAGAACAGGGATTTTTATTCTAAAATAATGACTAATGACTAATTGCTCAATTTTTTACCATTGCCCCGTTTAAAACGGAGAGCACGCAGTTTATAACGGAGAGCTCTCCCTGTAGAGCGGAGAGCGCTCTGTGTAGAGCGGAGAGCGATCCGTGTAGAGCGGAAAGAAGTTTGGCCGCCGTCCTTGTAGGCGGCAGTGGTGGATCGAACGTTGGGCTGATCAATGAGTCGTCTGACCGATATTCTCTAGCAGTTTGTCCCCGTTGATTGCCTGGTGAAAGGGACAAGAGCGCTCAAAAGCCCTGGTATAAATGAGCACTGAGAAGTGCTGGTTATGATGGGGAGGAGGGGGACGAGAAATGATCACACTAGGTAATTATATTGTTACGTCCTGACTATCCTAAATTGAATAGATAGGAACGTAATGATATGTGTAGTGGCGAGGCTGTAAAAAGTTGTTAATTCGCACCTAACACTCTCACTGTTAGTAAAATAAATGTGAAACTTACCTTTACGTTGAACCTGGTACTAGTTGAGTAGATTATAGCTGTAGACTCTTACTGGGTAGTTTGGATTTTCTCGTAAATGAATATAACTCACAAGATCTCTTTTACGGTAAACCGATTGTTTATTCAAATAATTTTTAGAAGTGGAAGTAAATAATAAATCTCGTTTCAATGTAAAATAATATTCTCACTTAATTTAAAAGAGCTAAGACTTGTAGTTTATAAAATCTGTATATTTAGACTTTGTAAGAAATATATAATTGCGGCTAGGCGGCTTTAGGTTTTAAAATAATTGTCACCGATTGTCGGACCGGCGCGATACGGAGCTCGTGACTGACGACGAAAAACTGCTCGTTTGAGTGCGTATAAGGCTTTTTAAAACCTTCGTTCGTAGTGTAATTTTTGCAATATTTACAAACTTAAAATTACGGAAAATGTATACATAAAAAGTAGCGCTCGCTTACAACGTCACGAATTGCTGATTTATCATTTTGCCGATTCGCAAGGTAAATTGATATCGTATTACAAAAGTGATTATTTTGCATTTTGCGAACTCAACTCATAAACGACACTGATGCATTGAAAAATTGAGATTCAGCAGTTTTTATTTAATGTAGGCCATATCGAATTGTTCAAATCATAAAGAAATATTACTAATAGTATGCATACGTCGTACAACGTAACAATATCTCAAACAAAAGAATTATGTATTGCGTCACGAATGGGTTGTGGAAGTAGCCTTGGCTCCGTGCTCCCACTTAGACGCAGTCTGATGCGTGGAGAGGAATGCCTCGATCTGGGCCCGGCCTGCCTTTATGCTCTTAAGAACCCTATTTCGCTTTGGGCGGATCGTACTAGTAGTGTGGCCGCCTAGCGGTCACGCGCGGTACTAGCGGTGCAGCGGAAGCGTTGCAGCGTATGCAGAACTGTCAGGCGGGTTGCGGGTTGCCAGGGGCTTGCTGCGAGAAGCGTTGTGTTTTTTTTCATAACTTCATAACTCAACGCTTTTGCCTAAAACCTAACGACTTTACCTCTAATCTTATCCAATGATACAATTCGCCATTTCGACAAAGCAAAACCATTGCATTATGCGGCACTCTCCGAGCACGAGTAATAAAAAAAATTTATAGGCAAAATAATAAAACTAAATTTTTTGCAATTATTCGTGTATTTTTGAATGTCAAAATTTTGTTGAATTATTTATTTATAGCCTTTTTTTAGGAAATCTACTTAGGATCATTTTTCATTACTATAACTTGTTTTCAGACCACAGAATAATTATATTTTTCACTGTTTAACAAACTGCTCTACGATAATTTGAACAAGACTTCATGGGCACAATCCTGACATTTTCATGAACAGTTTAAGCTTTTGAACACAGTTTCTGGTCATACTTTCAAAACAGCCTCCGCCTGACTCTCTGGCTCCCGGACCAAACCTAAGATCAGTAGGAGCCAAGAATAGTATACAAATATAATATACAAATTGTTCATTGTAAATCCAATAACTAAAGTTAGGTTAAAATAACGTGAAAACAAGATTTTTAACTCATTTATATAAAACTTGGGAAGAGCTAATTTCTGATGCAGCGGTAGTGAATCTTTTGTACTAATGTAACGTGATTATGATATTTGATGAATTAAAACTACAGACTTATTATTATTTAATAAAATCGCAATTGAGTTTCTCAAGTATTTTTACAATTTCCTTACCTTGTGCTTAAGTCGTAAACTATATACTGTGCTAAATAAGAATATCTAAATAATTTTTTAACATTTTGAGCAAGCAGAAGATATTTCCTGTCTGGAGATAAAGAAAATTTTGCCGGAGCCAATCTTCTCTGAAAAAAAAATGTATATGAGTATTATGCAGAATCAATACATTTATTTTATTAAATGTGTAATAAAAATAAATGGCACAGATAATAGTATATTGCGTACCACGGGCTTGAAGTGGGCTTTATTTAGACCAAGTATGAAGGTTGCAGTACAAGTTGCAACGAGCTAGCACGAACTAAAGGCGAGTGCGTTAGTGAACCGAAGCTACAAAATACGAAGACAAAAAGCCCACTTAACCCTTGTTACACAACATATTATTTATATAGCTCAAATAGCTTTTCTTTTCGCTGGTCAAAAAAGAGTCACATAAGTCCCGATTGATGTGTACAAAAAAGACGGAGTACATCAAAAAGAAAAATAAGAAAAAGCATCAAATGTGGGAGAGTTAACCCTTTGTAAACAAATCAACAAAATTTTATTTTTTTTAACATATACACGATTTTCGAGTTTTTTTGACCTAAAATTAGGGACAAAAGTAGTCGTTTTCCGATCAGCGGGCGAAAATATGCAGCATGCTATGAGCGTAGTCAAAAGAACTTGTGCATATAACCTTATAACCCAAGAATAACATACAGCAATACATTTTATTTTAAAATAAAATAAATTGTATTGCTGTATGTTATTCATGTGTTATAAGGTTATATGCACAAGTTATTTTAAAATAAATTGTATTGCTGTATTTTATTCATGGGTTATAAGGTTATATGCACAAGTTCTTTTGACTACGCTCATAGCATGCTATGAACTGAACATGCATGTACTGCAAAGAACTTGTACACATAACCCTATAGCCTGTGAATGACGTACAGCAATACAACTTATTTTGTTTAAAATGATAACATCTAACTTGTTTAAAATGGTAACTTCTACTGCAAACTTCATCCCATTACCAAACTTGGCATGCTCAAAGCTCTTGTCATAAGAAACACTATTTTGTAACACAAGCACGATTTTTGCGTTTTTCTGACTTATTCAGCGAGACTAAAGTAACTTTTTTCAGACCAGCAGGCAAAAAAAAATTATAGCGGGCGTTTTTATTTTTTTTTTCGCCCGCAAATGCACGCAAAAACGCAAAAACACACACATATATATATATATATATACCTTGAATTGACCTTCTCAAGGTCACTAAGGCAAACTTGAAATGTCATTTCCGACGTAATTTTTTCCGCTGCTCCGTATTCCGAGGTCAAAAATAGGGTTTCCCGTTAAAAAAACACAATGACCTTCAAATGACCTTAAAAATCGAGTTCAAGGTCAAAGGTGTTGGTGTCATTAGATGGCCCCTTTTGCTCCCTTCAACTTTTGTCAAGGTCATCTTTCGACATCAGTAAAATAAAACCAGACAAACAGCTGTTTAGCAGATTTTTTGTTATTTGACCTTGAATTGACCTTTTCAAGGTCACTAAAGCAAACTTAAAATATCCTTTGCGACGTAATTTTTTCCGCTCTATCCGATTCCAAGGTCAAAAATAGAGGTTCCTATGAAAAAAATTACAATTCCCCTCAAATGACCTTGAAAATCGAGTCGTGCGCAGTAAGTACGTTGGTTTAATAACTTGCTTGAAAAATCGGCAGACGAGTTATTTTCTATGACTGCCTTCGAGATGGCCGAGTTGTTCAGCGACATCATTAAATGCTATAACGGTCGTGTGGAAGAATGAAGGCTCGCTTCTTTGCAGTCGACGACGATAATGTCAGCAGCAGCAGCGAGGAAGAGGGCCCATCATCGCCGGCCATATCATCGGACTCGGCGGCGGACTCTTCAACATTGCTAAGCCCTACATTGTCAATGCTGCAGGAGGTCGGGTTCTACGATGCGTAAAAAATAAAATTCTTAAAGTAAATTTAAGAATCTCGTTTCGTATTAGTTTTTAAATAATATAAATTGTTCTGTGTTATGTTTAATATATTTATAATAAAAAAAAGTATTTTAAAATTTTTCTAGTAATTATAACATCCTTCTCTCTCCTTTACCCACTCATCATCGCACGCTTATAGACGAGCCGTATATGCACGCGTATAACCGGCTCGTCCGCGGATGATACTCGTGGCGTGGAGAGGGACTTCCGCAGCGAAGCGATTACTCCGTGGATACGGGAAAGAAAAAATTACTGATTCTCGACGACTTGATGCGAGAATCATCGAACGATATAGTTCTGGATTTGTTCTCGCGTTCGTCTCATCATTTGAATTTGTCGGTCTTTCTGGTGACGCAGAATATTTTTCACCAGGGAAAGTCTCAGCGCGACATAAGCTTAAATTCAATGTATCTTGTTATATTCTAAAAATCCTCGCGACAGAGCTCAGATTCGGCATCTCGCGCGACAAATTTATCCGGAAGATCCAAGGTTTCTGCAGGAGGCTTACATAGACGCTACGCGCGGACCGCACTCGTATCTTTTTCTCGATCTAACTCAAGCGGCCGTGGACGAATATAGGGTTCGCACGTGTATATTCCCAAGCGACGATATTTAGTACGCCTACGTGCTGAAATTCGGTAAAAAGTAAAAATACAAAATAGGTGTGCAGAGCTCTCGGCATAGACAGTAGGCGAGAAGCTATGGCGCCAACAACATCGAAGAAGAAACAGGCTGGCTGTTGTGTACCCGTGGCTGCGCTCGACACCAAGCATTTCAACAGAAAACGAGTAGCTGTACTGAACGATCTTTGTCACAGGGACGGCCAACAACGTACGGCTCTTTTACGCACAGTCGACAAGAGACTCGTACGTTGCATATGCGAGTGCGCTTTGAATATCTTGCAAGGTGTGATCAAAATCAAAGACTCGCATAAACGACGACTCAAAAAGCACGACAACGTGCTGAGAAAATTGACGATTTGCAATAATAAGAAATCTGTCAGCGATTGGCAGAAAAAGAAACGAGTTCTCGTACAGCACGATGGTGCTTTTTTGCCGCTTCTACTTGCACCTATTATCGGGGCTCTTATCTCGAAGTTATTTAATTCAAAGTCACCAGCAGCCGAATACTAAAATAGATTGTGCGAGAAAAATGATTATCGTGCTCGAAGATATGTTTTCGCGAATGCAAAATGTTCAGCCAGCAGCAACACCGCCAGTAGTAAACGAGTCATATGAAAACTCTGTTCAAACGTGCGGCGACAATCTCTCGAGACTCGATTCCGAGATGCACACAATTCTACATTCGAATAAATTTACAGATGAGCGTGAAAAATGTCAAAACTATTTACAAGTACTGCGGCGATATCTGTTTTTCAAAGATTCCGAACGTCACGCTGAACACGATCACAAGCGCGACCCTGCTAAAAATATGCGATTGAATTCGGTTGAAATCGATTAAAATTTAATCGAAATTAATCGTTTTAAATCCATTCAATCGACCAGCCAAATTTCGTCGATTAAATTCCTATCGATTCAAATCGTTTTTAATTACAATCGGTTTTAATACGAAAAATAAGTATTAAATTTAATATATTTTTATCGATGTTTATGTCGTAATTATTTTAGTGCAGTTGAATTGTAATTTTTTCACTAATTTTAATCGATTTTAAAATCTCTAATTATTACTAAATCGTCTATCGATCTTAATTAGTTTTATGAATAGCTCTGAATACAGTTTAATAGACTTTAATAACCAAAACGAATACTATTCTTGCAATATCATTTAATTGTTATTTTATCAGTATATATAAAACTGTTTGGATGGTACTTTATGAGTAAAATATAAAATCTATCCCAATCTATCTTTCAATGATTAGCTTGCCCCGTCAAAACGATCAACGTTGAATCAATGCTGATTTCAATATTGATTTCAGTCTGAAATTAGCGTTGATTTCAGACTGAATTCAGTGCTAGATTTCAAAGTTCAATCAGGGTTGAAATAAAATTGTTAAAAAAAGATCGCCGAGACCTGGGCTCGAATCCGAGACCTTCTGAATAGTAGACGAATGACTTGAGCACTTAGCCATTTGGACACTTACATCTGTGCCAAATCTGTGTAATTTACTGAAAAAATTCGTTAAAAAATAGCATAATACAGGCTAGAAAAGTGCTAGCAGGATCATTTTTTTTAAATTGCATCTTGCATTGTATTGTTTTGAGAAAAAATATCGGAAAGGTCATCCGGCCATGTTTAAGGTGGCCTGTATGGTCATAAGGGCCAAATCTGTGGAACTTACTAAAAAAATTCGTTAAAAAATAGCATAATACAGGCTAGAAAAGTGCTAGCAGGATAATTTTTTTTACGAATTATGGATGTATTTAATCACATGATCTATTTGAGCGATCCAAAAATTTCTAAGATATTTATACAAGATTGGTTAGTTGATGGATAATTGTTAATATTTTTTAATAAAATTATTAAACACATAAAAAATTTACAGTACATACAACTTTTTATAAATAATTTAAGGTGATGAAATATTCTTTTAACCTGAATAATAAATAATTTTTGACATTACATGAATAATTTCGATTGATTTAAAAGTGTTTACTTATATAACAGAGCATTGCTCGCCCTTAAAGATTTTTTTACCTCTTTTTTAACTGTAGGTGCCCTATTGAAAAATCAAACGCTGATAAAAATTCTTTTACACTGTCCGCACGATTCCAGGACGATACATGAACGTAACGGGCTGAAATATATTTGACAAACTTTTGAAACCATTAGTTTCAAGATAAATAAGGAAATTTAAATTAAATGAGTCAAAAGTATGTCCAAAGATTTTTAGACTGTTTTGACCATGTATTGTCCTGGAATCGTGTGGACAGTGCTAAATAATATTTATCAGTGTTTGACTTTTCAATGAGGGGCATTAGGTCGACAAGGGAATAAAAATATTTTAAAAGGTAAGCAATATTATGCTATATAAGTGTAAACATTTTGATATTAATCAAAGTCATTCTTTGCAAAAATAAAAATCAATCATGTATTCTGATTGTAGGGGCGATTTGTCCCCTTGAAATACATAAATTCAAGTAGATTAAAGATAAATTCAAAAAATCATTTACTTATATGCATAATAAATAATTCTCTTAATGACCATTTTTTTAAGGGAAACTCACGAAACAGATCAGTATGAAAATGAAGGTGAAAATTGTACCGAGGAGATAGAAGAATATAGTGACTCTGAATTTCTCCTATAATATGAAGAAATGAAATAAAAATAAAGATAGCATATATTAAAAATAAGCGTAAAAAGTATCATTTAATATGAAATAGTAATCGCCTATCCAACTACGCTCCAGCTGCTAAAGAGTCACATCTTACAGCGAGTCTGTAGTACGACGACACGAGCGACGGTTTCGATTCGCCAGCTAATGCGGTGAGCACTGCCACAGCACCTATGATCGTGAATAAAGGGCTGGAAAATCGCAAATATTTTACACAGAATCGACGATACTTTGACATGATTGGATATCTACATCACGAGCTCTTTAATATTGATAAAATGCTGATTAATGGCGTAGAAATGCGCGTACGTCTAGTGAGGAGTAAGGATGCTTTTTGTCTGATGGACGCGACAGCCGATGGAAAATTCAAACTCAGCATCAAAGAAGCTACACTCATAGTTCGCAGAGTAAAAATCAGTCCTGGAGTTTTACTGGCTCATGCGTAAGCGTTATCGAAAACCACGGCTAAATATCCCATAACAAGAGTCGAAGTTAAGTCGTTTACTCTTCACTCGGGAATATTAGGCGATTCGATCGACAACATTATACACGGTCAGCTGCCGAAGAGAATAATCTTGGGCTTTGTGGAGAACAAAGCATTCAATGGAAACCGCGCGTTAAACCCTTTTAATTTTCAACACTTCTCTATAAATTATATTTCTCTCTACGTCGACGGTGTACAAATTCCAAGCAAACCTTTGCAGCCATGTTTCACAGGTCTCGACAAACTCTACATTGACACTTTTCAAACACTTTACATGGGCACAGTCGTGCATTTTCTCAACGAAGGTTTTGGCATCAATCGCTACAACTATTACAAAAGCTATTGTTTGAATACCTTCGATCTCACTCCTGATTTATCGGCATACTGTGCCACACACTGGAATCTCGTGCGCTCGGGTAGCATACGCATAGAAGTGAGATTTGAGACGGCTCTTCTCACTGCTATCAACTGTATCGTTTACGCAGAGTACGACAACGTTCTGGAAATCGACTCTAGCCGCCAAATCGTAACGGATTTTAGCGCTTAATGAGCACGCACACTTGATTGTAGCGCCTCAAAAAAATTTTTTTTTGATTCGCACTTCATAAACCGAGCGCGCTGACAGTCTGCAATTCGTCTCCGTCTTGAAACAGCTAGCACCTAACGTACTCGAGCAGCAACAGCATCATCGTCATCATGACGGACTACGTGATCGATATTCAAGGCTTGCGGGATATAAATAAAAAATTTATCAAAGAAGTCGGAGTTTTATCTCTCGAGAGTTTTATCTTTAGAGATTAGTTAATCGTGGCGAGGACTCAATTTTAGATTATATAAAAGACGCTTTGAAAAGAGAAGAGACTAACTATGTCGTGCAATTCTGAAAAATGTAAACTCGTTCAAACAATATTACGCCCTTCATAAATATAAAATCGACGAAATTGTTAAGACAAACTTAAATTTTGCCACTGTAAGGGTCGACGTTTTAGATGTAGTTTTAAAAGAAATCTATGCCTTTGGCTTAGCCAGAATCGCAAAAGATGTGTACGATGTTATGTTTCCGCTATAACGTTTTTTATTCATCTCCTATCGTTAGTTTCTAAGCTGTAAATATGCTTTATTGTTCTACGAACAAACACACACACACGCGCATAAATATATCATGTATTCAATTTTTACTGTTTTATTAAATAAATATAAGAGTGTATCAAACAAAAATTTCTCTATTTTAATGTGTACAAATCCCATCAATAAACCCCAAAGCTGAAATTTAGAGTAGGCTTTACGGCACCGTGTAGTAGAAAATCATACATATTATTACAGCGCAGAAAGGATCAGAGTCGGCGCTAGGGCAATAGAAGCTAAACAGCAGGTATACGCGAGAGACAGGTAGACGGCGGCTTTGGAGGATGCGCGCGAGTATGGCGTAGAGAGGGGAGAGAGATAAAGAAGCGGGTCCAGTACAGCAGCGGCGGGAGCCACTGCGCCAGAGCTCAGGGGCTACTATAGTGTAAAAGGAGGGGGGCTACGGGCTGGTATAGCGAGAGTCGCGCACGTGCTGTTTGAGCTCGGGGCCAGTATGGAGTAGACAGCGAGATAGAGAGAGAGAGAGAGTGTCGCTCGGGTCTGCTTGGGGTAAAAGGGGGAGGGCTGGCATAGCTCGTATGCGTGATATAGTTTTGGTTTAAAAATTATTTATAATTATTTATAAATAAACAAATAAAAGTAGGTCATCCATCGATGACAGACTTTTTGTTTATGACAGTAGCGGTCGTAAATCATGTTTTTTAACCTTATCAGCTACAGTTGATATAAATATGGACTTCTATTTACATAAACACCTGGCGCCAGCCACAGGACTGGTGACGTCACTCTACCACGCCCAGTCTCTCCATACCAG
>JAZHPH010000189.1:212110-242237 GCA_037356405.1 Nasonia oneida | reverse complement strand
ACGTTTTTAACTTTCCACTTACAGATTTTCAACTTTGGCTTTTAGAGCGTTTCATAATAAGAATAAAAATCATTAAACAATATCTATATTGAGGCTACATGTACTTTATTACACTTAATGTAAAATAATATTATGAATAAAAAAAAATCCCTGCACAAGATTTGAACTCTAGCTTTGCGCATTATCGGCTCCCGAAAAGCTCTTCCCCTCATCTCTTTTTGAACAGCGCGCGAGCTCGGTGGCCCAATCAGCGCGCGAGACTGCAGCTGGTGAGTGCGCAGATGCGAGAGTAGGAGATTTTTGCTAGATGCGTATAGTTCGAGTACGCACCGCATGGTGGTGTCATGATCGAATTCAGCACGCCTTTTTAACACGGCATCGATAATCTCTCTACTAATCTCTGCTGGAACCACGCGACCGATCATAATAAAATTTCATATGCATATATCTTTTCTTATTCTGAATTCCGGACATTTTTTTTATGATTATGACTATTTTATGGCCACATTATAGCCATTTTTTGATTAAAAAAAAATATTTTTGCTTTTTTTTGATGAAAAGATTTATACAATATATTTAACAATAGTGTATCTAAAAGAGCATAAAATTGCCTACTTTTTCCCACAAGATTTTCCAGATTGACGTTTTGAAAAAATGTATGACAATATAAAACGATAATATCTATTTGCTGTAGAAATTTTGAACCATTTTAGCTACTAGTTTTTGAGCTAAGAATCGAAAACCAAAAAAAAAAAAATAGGTTTTCGATATTGTACGATTACGGGAGTACAAAGACTTTAATTATGTTGAAATTTTAGAAAAGATAGATCTTTCGCTTACCTCGTCTACGTTTTTTTTGCAGCTTATGAAACCGATAAATTTGAAAGGTATTAGGATTAAAATTCTATGTCTCTCACCCTGTATTCCCTATATAATTGAAAATTACTATTTTTTTTAAACCTTATAACTCGCTAACTGAAGTTCAGAATGTTTCAAGAAAATTCATGATTTTATGAGGGTATGAGGATTCTATGGTATCTGCACTATATTAAAATACAAAATGAGCAATTTTGTAAAAATTCACTAGAACTAGTGACTCATTTCGAAATAACAATTATTTTATGGTAGTTTTGGGATTAAAACATAAATAAATCATAGTACCACAAAAAGTAAACAAAATGTATTTAGTTAACTTTTTTAATAAAAAAATGGTTTACAAAAAGTGACCAGGTCATGAAACATTTCACATAAATCAGCTATATTTACATACAGATATAAAATTAAATATATTTATGTCATTGTTTACGCCTCGTACTTGATCGCGCTCAGAGCAGAAAGTCTTATATGCGAATATGCTCTCCCGCCCCTCTTGGTGTGCGATGGCGCTCATGTGATCACCTCTGCTTGGACCTCGCGAGAGTTTTCCGGTCAGAACTGATTAGGCTACGGCAGCCGACGGCACAAATTGTCTCCAAGCTTAAGTAACAGTCTCTAAGCAAATATATATTTCAAGTCAACTCGTTTTTCGTGATCAGCAATCTACGCATACACAGAACTCAAAATTGTTAAATAGTTTTAGTGTCAATATTAGTGACAATACACAACACATTTGAAGGTTTATTCAGAGTTTTTCTTTTGCCCACAAATCCTGACGCACTTTCTTCACGCCGCCTACTATCCACTGCAGCTGTTCTAGGAAGTGAACTCAGTCGCACCTACATTTTTTGGCCTTTCGAGCCGAATGAAGCGCGGATAGACGGAGTAAAGTGCAAAATTGCTGTTATAAGTCGAAACGCAATACGACTTGGAAAACGCTGTGCGGAAATCAAGAAAAGCTTCAAGTGAATTCAAATCAGAAAAGCGTTCTCGCAATAATCTTGAACGTGCTGTAAAAATGCGAGTCCGTTATATTTGTGATTTGTTGACATTATTTCCAAGCGCTGGACTGCGAAGATTCTAGTCGCCTGACTAGACACAAACATGGCGTGATTCGCGAAGCGAATTCGAGTAGCTAGACGCTGTGTGAACACAACGCTAAGAATTTATTTCAACCGAGAAGATAATTATTTCGCGTACCGCTGATTATTGTTTAAACCTGCCGCAAGATGTCGGATATTAAAGACTACTTCCTCAAACTGAAACTGCCGAAGCTGCTATCAATGAATCGGACTGCTTATCACGTATGCAGTTGTTTGAAGATTATTGGAAAAAATTCACAGTTTTAGATGATGTTTTGGCACCTCAACTAATTTCCCTCCTAATTTTCCCCCCTTATTTCCTCCCCTAATTATCCCCCTTAATTTTCCCCAGCGGCTTCGAAAGTTAAGTGCGCACGTCCGAGTGTGTTCAACCCTTTTACCTTACCCTGCGCCCGTATAAACCTAATTATTATGATCTTTGTTTTTATCCGAAACCCATTCCCCCAAAAGAAATAGGTCCAACTTCTTTTTTAAATAAATTATTTATTGACGTAGATCCTATGATTTTCCCTATAATGTTTCCTCATGGAGATATAGGATGAAATCCAATTTTTAAACAAAATCATAACAATAATAAAAATTTATCTCCTTTGCAATATTATTCATATAGATCAGCTTATAGGCCTTTGTCAAAATTTAGTCCTATTTTATATTGTGGCAGATTAACTCAACAGTATATTATTCAAGTTTATATCATTATTTGTAGACTAAATTTTTTAAGATATAATCAGACAAAATTACGTGTAGAATGTTATCAAGGTGTTGTTGATCACGTAACAAAAAGTGCGCTTAACAATAATAAAAATTTCAAAAATAACGAAAGATTAAGTAATTTGTTTGTTTTGTGTCTTAAATACATGCACCAAAGTTTTCTTGATTCACGGCTATAATGCAAAAAATAGGCAGCCCACCGAATATATTTGTTACGATAACAACTAATCCAAAATGGCCTGAGTTAAAAACGATACTAAAAAAATGTCCGCCAGGCACTTCATGCAATGATATTGCAACAATCACTGTTAGATTATTTTATTGTAAATTTAGAGCAATCCTAGCTGATATTCTTAGAGGAAATATTTTTGGTAAAATTATTGCCTATGTATTCGTAATTGAATTTCAAAAAAGAGGTCTTCCGCACGCACATTTATTGTTAGTATCGGATCATAAGTCAAAATTAACAAATCCTGATTAGATTGATGAACATATTTCAGCTGAAATTCCTGATGTGGAATTACAAGAATTACTATTTAAACATGTTACATGGACGTCATTAAAAAAAATACTGTTATGATGTAGTTAAAAAAACTTGTTAAAAAAAATGTTCAAAAGCTTTTTCTGATGCAACGCGATTTGAAAAGAATGGTATTCCTAGATATCGTCGTCGTACCAATGAATATAAAAACTATGTCTATAACAAAAGACTTCATGTAAACCTAGAAAGGTTGATAATAAAATGGTGGTTCCTCATAAAGCAACTCTAGTTAAAAAATATAATTGCCATATTAATGTTGAATATTGTACATATATTATGAGCATCAAATATTTATATAAATATTTACGCAAAGGACATGATTGTACTTTTATGAAAGTGAGTAAAAATGATGAAGATAAAGCAATATACGATGAAATAACAGAATAATGTATTCTAGATACGTAGGGCCAATAGAAGCTGCATGGCGTATTCAAGAATTAACAATTTGTGCTTGTTCTCATAGTGTAGTTAAATTAGCTATTCATTCACAGAATCAACAAAAAATAATTTTTTATGAAAACACTATTGATATAGATTCTCTCAATCACGAGACAACTTTAACAGCATCGTTTAAACTAAATAAAATTGATGATTATGCCAGAAATTATTTGTATTGGGTTGTACCAGAACAATATGTTTTTAGGAAAAAGAAGTGGATTAGACGTAAAAACTATTAAAATACTTTAGGAAAATTAATCTGTGAGATTCCTAACGAACAAGAGTTGTTTTACTTAAAATCAATAATCCACAGAGTTAAAGGGGCAACCTCATTTGATGATTTAAAGAACTTTGAAAATAAAACGTATTTAACATTTACTGAAACAGCAATAGCCATGGGATCAATTGAAAACGATGAAAAAAATGTTTATATATTTGATGAGGCATGTACGATTATGTTACCAAAGCAATTACGTTTGTTTTTTGCTTGGTTTTTGATCGTAAATAAATTACCATTAGCACATACTGTTTGGGAAAAATACAAGAATTTTTTTTGTGAAGACTGTAGTAACTTGAATTCATTTTCCTGGCATGAAAATTGTGATGTTTTTTTGTTATTAAAGTAAGTCAAATGAAAACTGAAAGTTTTATAGCATACCTTGCTTTTCTTTTTGACCTTATATTATAAGAAAAAAACGCGTTATCCTCGAAGATATTGGCACACTAATTTGCAACGAACGTGGGGGTTGGCGAGCGAAGCGAGTAGGGGGGGGGGGTCCCTCTAATAAACATTAAAATAAGTTATAATATAAAATCCAATTCTACCATTCTCGTGCTTTCCACCAAAGACTATTATTAATAGACTAAGTTACACGAACTATTTGATTTGGAGTCTCTATCGACAACATGCTATTTATTTTAGAAATATTATCCTTTGACAAGGAGTACGACATATAAGATTTGTTTAAATAATACCCTACCCTGGCGAAACAAATCACGTGATTTATCACACGATCAATCACATAATTTATCACGTGATAAATCTAATATTATTAAAACTGATGGTTCTTAACGACCTGTACTGGGTTACGTGATCCTATACTCATTTACATGTGACCATTGTGTTTCACCATTTATGTTACATTTAACACCCATTCTTCCCTGTTTGCTCATATAAGAAATGTAAGATTTAATGAAAATATCTATATCGGGTTTGTCTGTGCCAAACAATATACCGCATGTCATAGGCTTAGCTGTTCGAACTTCAAAGTGTGCCACACATTGGAATCTCGTGCGCTCGGGTAGCATACGCATAGAAGTGAGATTTGAGACGGCTCTTCTCACTGCTATCAACTGTATCGTTTACGCAGAGTACGACAACGTTCTGGAAATCGACTCTAACCGCCAAATCGTAACGGATTTTAGCGCTTGATGCGCACGCACACTCGATCACAGCGCCTCAAAAAAAATTTCGATTCGCGCTTCATAAGGCGAGCGCGCTGACAGTATGCAGTTAGTCTCCCTCTCGAAACAGCCAGCACCTAACGTACTCGAGCAGCAACAGCATCATCATGACGGACTACGTGATCGATATTCAAGGCCTTCGGGATATAAATAAAAAATTTATTCCCAAAGAAGTCGGAGTTTTATCGCTCCAGAGTCGTATAGTTGGTCATTGGGTCATTCGCGCACCGTGCAGCTTTACCGAATTACCCGTGGTTTAGAGTGGCACGATGGAGATATCTCCTTCAAGAATCTGCGTCGTAATCTGTGCAACTTGGTGAAAGACGCGCGCCGTATATACGTGCGTGGCCAGGCAAAAGCCAAGTTTTTGGAAAAAGTAGTGGCTCGACGAATCATAAATTTAGAAGATTTTAGCGCGCCTTTGTTTGACGAACTATCTGTGCAATTCCCTAACGTCTTGCTGTGCACCAGCCATGGTATCAAGAAATTCGAGAACAAGAAAAATTTTTGCGCACTGCGTCGAGCCTATCAAATCAGAAGGTGGATACACTCAATCGTTGCCAGTCCTCATCGAAGCGACCCGTACGACATAAATAGCCAAGTAATGTACCAAGCTATATTAGATTACGATCGGCTGCAGATGGAGAGATATCACTATCCCAAAAGATTTCGTGCTAGCGATGTTGTGGACGGAATTAAAAAAGAAGCTGACGAGAAAAAAGACGGTGCGGTAGAAGAAGAGTACGTAGATGCACCATCAACATGAATACGCGTCAAATAATCTCAGCTATTAGAGGATTATAAGCCGATTCAGTAGGAGTTTACGCTGCTAATCACGTTCCGAAATTGCTATCCACACCGACAGCTATTGTAACGAATCTCGACACGTCCGATCAGCCAGGATCACACTGGGTTGCCGTCTTTATAGATAAAAATGGATATGGAATTTACTTTGACAGCTACGGAGTTGTACCCGTATCATAGCATCATCTTGATCGACTCGGAAAAAATTTCACGCGATTCGATTGGAATAAAAAACAAGTGCAGAGCGTCGGCTCTAAAGTATGTGGCGAGCACTGCATTATGTTTCTGTATCATATGTGTAGTGGCATTTCTCTGCGAAAATATTTACGTTTTTTTTCATCAGACTTTGTCAAGAATGACGCATTAGCCGTTAAGTTTTATCGAAGGCTCATGAAAAGAATGCAAAATAAAACAATGCGTCATCGCCATCATCGAGTCAACGCATTCCCACGCACGAGTTCTACAGGACGGGGTTACTGTAATCAGATCTGCACAGCCAAGACCGGATGTTTATTATCTGAGCAGTTTATACATACGTACTAGCTGTGACGGTTGGATTAAACAAAACAACTTCTATCGATATCAAATGCGTCTCGTTTCACTATGGAATGTAAATACTGTAACGGCCGTTTCTAGAAAGATCTGCGACTCGTTGACGCTCGCTCTTTGTCGTCCCATGCTTTATAAAGGTGTCGTGGCGCAGTCGCCAGCCATCAGTCGTAAGAACACTCTCGTCAAGTAGACCTCGTGCGTAAAAAATCTTTGCAATGGATTCAGCAGCAGCAGCACCAAGTGCCGAGTCTTGGAAAAATAAGTCGATCACCTGCAACTTGTTGCACTCGACGACGTATGCGCTCAACAAATCAAACTGCAAGCGTGCAACCATAGGCCTGAAGTATTACGGCGGTTACTACAGAGCAGTGTTAAAAATGTGTGCCAATAGATCGCCAGCCAAGTATGTGACACTCGACACAAACAGCTGGGAAGTGATCAAAGATCAGATGAATGCTATGGATGCATATCTGAATCACTCCTTCACGTTCTACCAGGATTTTGGAAATCCTAGCAAGATCCTCCTTCCAAATCACGATGTCACATTCACAAACAGCTTCGGAGCAAGGGCGATCGGCATCGACGAGAGGCCAACAGCAACATCAGAACCTACAGCAGAAATGACAACCCACAACGGTCAGCTGTTCATCAGCAGTGTCGGCGGCCATGACGAGGAAACACAACAGCATCCACCTGCACAGCCTGCACAACCTGCACAGCCTGCGTGCAAGAAGCAGAAAAAGTACGAGAGTCCGCCTAGTGTAATTATGCATCAACAAACGTTCGCTGGCTTAAAACAGGTAAAAGAGTGCATCGATTTGCGTTTTAAACAGCTCGAGGAGCTTTCGGGATTAGTTAATCGCGGCGTGGACTCAATTTTAGATTATATAAAAGACGCTTTGAAAAGAGAAGAGGCTGAAGTATGTCGTGAAATTCTGAAAAATGTAAACTCGTTCAAACAATATTACGCCCTTCATAAATATAAAATCGACGAAATTGTTAAGACAAACTTCAATTTCGCCACTGTAAGCGTCGACGTTTTAGATGTAGTTTTAACAAAAATCTATGCGTTTGGCTTAGCCAGAATCGCAAAAGATGTGTACGACGTTATGTTTCCGATATAACTCTTTTTATTCATCTCCTATCGTTAGTTTCTAAGCTGTAAATATGCTTTATAATTCTACGCACACACGCATACATACACACGCGCGCATAAATATATCATGTATTCAATTTTTACTGTTTTATTAAATAAATATAAGAGTGTATCAAACAAAAATTTCTCTATTTTAATGTGTACAAATCCCATCAATAAACCCCAAAGCCGAAATTTAGAGTAGGCTTTGCGGCACCGTGTAGTAGGAAATCATACAGGTTACATATTATTACCTCGCAGAAAGGATCAGAGCCGGCGCAAGGGCCAAACAGCAGGTATACGACACGTAGACGGCGGACGCGCACGAGTATGGCGTAGAGAGGGGATTAGATTAGATTAGATTAATTGCTCTTTATTTTTGTACATTATGTTGTACATATAACAAATATAGTGTATTATGATAAAGGAATAAATAAAATTTGTGTAAGGGTATATAGTGTAAAGGTGTGTGTGATGTTGAGAGATGAAATGAGATGAAAGAGAATGTATGTATGTTTGTGCGATGTTTATGTGTTTTCCAAATTAAAGAAATAATTTTTAGCTGCTTGTTTGAAGTGTGTATGGATAGTGTGTCGCGAAGTTGAGATGGAAGGCTGTTCCAGAGGTAGGAGGCGCTGATGAAAAATGAATTCTTCAGCGTATCCGACTTGAAGGACGGGATATCCAGTGGAGTCACCTTGCCCCTAACAGGCCTGAGTGCGACGTGGAAGTCAAAATAGGCTAGTAGATAAGCTGGTATTGAGGTGTTGAAAATTTTTCTAAGAAAACAGGCCATGAAGTACTTCCTACGTCCGGCGGTGGTGAGCCATTGCAACTCACGCCTGTAAGGGGAGATGTGCTCGTCCCTCTTTACACCATAGATGTATCGGATTCCCGTATTGACAAGCCTCTGCAGTTTTAAGTCAAGCTGTTGAGTCAGGTCGCAGTAAACAAGTGAGCAGTAGTCGATGAGGGGAAATAGGAGTGCTTGCACCAAATGTTGGCGCAATCTGAGGCTAGTGCTCTTCCGAAAGAAATATAGCCGATACATTAAAGAGTGAGCACGTTTACAAGTTTGTGTAACGTGCTCTTTCCACGTAAGTTTTGAGTCAAGCACCAGCCCCAGGTTGCGCACAGATGATTCAAAGTTGACCTGGGTCCCCCCTATATTAATATAGGTGTTACCAGTAGAGCATTGATATAGTAGGGTGAGCCCAGGACGATCGCCTTAGTCTTACTAACATTCAGCTTAAGTCTGTTTAGTGCTGCCCAGCCCATTATCCTCTCGGCGTTAGCACTCATCCTGTCAGAACAGGAATCGAGCTCCTCAAGGGGACATTGACAGTAGATTTGCAGATCATCCGCGTAGACTAGATGGGATACATCTGAGTCAAGGCAGAAGCCAATGTCATTGATGTATAACGCGAACAACAAGGGGCCCAAGACTGACCCCTGTGGGACACCGGTGTTTAGTGGTAGGAATGTAGAGAGTTCGTTGTTGTCACCAATGACGGCCTGTTCTCTACCAGAAAGGTAAGATGCAAGCCAGCGGATAACCTGCTTGGAGAAGCCGAAGGAGGGTAGCTTTCCGAGTAGCCTGACGTGACACACTGTATGAAACGCCTTGCTAAAATCAAAAAGAAGCAGAAGGGTGACCTTCTTCCTGTCTATTCCAAGCCTGACATCATCAGTCAGCTTAATCAAGCCAGACTGCGTGCTGTGGCCAGTGCGAAAACCAGTTTGGAAATTATCAAGATAGAGTCTAGTTTCAAGGTATTCAGAGATTTGATTGTGCACCAGCCACTCCAGCGCCTTGGATAGAAAGCAAAGTAGGGAAATCGGTCGGTAGTCAGTTACAGCTGTAGGAGAGTTGATCTTGTTTAATGCTCTTACGAGCGATGATTTCCAGGCAGAGGGAAAGCATGCCTCACTCAAAGACAGGTTGAAAATTTGACAGATTAAAGGAGTGAGTATTGGTAGTGCTTTAGAGATTACAACCTGTGGGATGCCATCGCTTCCCCTGGCCTGGGTATTGAAATGTGAAACTGCAGCTAACACGTCCGATTCTGTGATAGCCCTAAAGATGAAGTGTTCAGGGAGGTCTAGACTCTCGAGGGTTCGCAGATACTCCTCGACAGATGGAGCTTGAGGGTCATTTGAGATGGAACTGAAGTGTTCGTTGAGAGCATCTGGAGAGAACCGAGCAGGTGGAGAAGATTTAGAGGTGGTAATGCCAAGATTTTCAAGTTCTCTCCATATCTCTGCAACGTCGGTTAGAGTAGACAAGCGTGAATAATAGTAATTCAGTCTGGCTTCCTCGACCCGTTGATGAGCGTCATCCCTTGCGATTCTATAAAAGTATAGATCCCAAGGTAGACGACTTCTGCGAAAACGCCTGTAGAGCCTATTCCTTTCAGTTAAAAGGTCACGAAGAGCCGCGGTGAACCACGGATGACGTTTACGTCCAGGTGTCACAGTCTTTAATGGGCGAGATGATTTATGGCTTTTGTGATGTTTTCGTTGAGGATGGTGATGCATTCGTCAAGTGATGGTGTGGTGAAGGATGACCAGTCGCATGCGCTAAGGAAGTCCCTTAGCTTCTCAGCACAGATTCCTTTGTAGTTTCTGTAAGTGTAGGTATTAGGTACGTGGCGTGGAATCTGTACGTCGAGTGTGGCTGTAATAAGGTCATGTCCATTAATGAAAGGTGTGTCAGTCTTCCAGTATGAGAGCAGGCGATCCTGCTCATCGATTAAGCAAAGGTCAAGCCAGGTGTCAGAGTCTTGTCTATGATGAGTTGCACCATATGGCACAGAAATAAGGGAGTTCTCGTCGATGAAAGCCTTGATGAAATTGGCGTCTTCAGACGAGGAAAGTTGGTCAGCATTGAAATCACCCATGATGACCTTCGTGGAGTAGTTGTGCATGTGTGTTGTTAGTTGCTCAATAAAGTTAGATCCCTGGATAAAGGGAGAATGAGGAGGGCGATACACAACCCCCACGAAGATGGGCGATATTCCCTTAGCTGTGATTTCACAGAAAAGATACTCCGGCTTACCTGGTTTGCCCGACCATTCACCATCAGATGACGAGATGATACAAGCTGTCAGTGAGTGATTGATGTAGAGAGCCACACCTCCACCGTTCCTGTTTCTGTCCCGTCTGTAAAGAGTGTAATCGTCCAGTGAAGGGATGGACGATATCTTGTCGCTTAGCCAGGTCTCAGTCACAGCCATTACGTGGAAGGGGGAACGAGTGGACAAGAAGAACCTGATCATCTCAATGTGACCCGTAAGGGAGTTCGCATTGAGAAGATGACAGACCCTGAGACCCCCAGACAGAGACGCTTTAGATGTAGATGTGGATGTGTTTGATGTTTTAGACGGTGGTTTTGGTGGAATGATGTGTAAGTGTTTTAATGTGTGGTGTCCGTGTTGGCTATTGGCGGTGTTCGGGCTAAAAAATCTTCAAGATCAGCCTCTGTAGTGATGATGGTGGCCCGTTTGTTGTCCTCGCCAGAACGGATGAGGATCCTACCATCCCTCACGAAAGAGCGGCATCCTTTCCTCCTCTTTGCCTCCAGCCTTGCCCTGATTCGCAGCTTGTGAATATCTGGAGGAAGCAGCTCATTTATATTGATGAGTCCCTGATGGTCTGGACAGAGAGCTCTCGCTTCCTCCAGTAGCGCAGCATCCAGTTCACTAGTGTGAAGTTTGCGCTTCCTGGCTTTGGCCACTATGATGGAGCGGGCCAGTGCACTGGAAGAGAGAGTGACAGCAAGTGGTGGAAGTCTGCTGTCACCCGGCGCACTGATGTTCGTTGCGTCCAGTCTCCCCATGATCCTGACGGACGCCACATCCCGCTTCAGGACCGCGGGATCTAGTGCAGCCAGGACCGAGTAGGCCAGGAGCTGCAGTGATGTCTCCTGGGTGTAGCCCAGGCCGGTGATCACCACCACGTTGTTGGAAGTACGCTCCTGCTTCCTCTTTAAATCGGCCAGCTCGCTGCGGATGGTATTGAGCTCCTCCGAGGCCGGCGCAATGCTGTTGTTCTGCTGCTCTACAGGGCTCTTGACTTGACGACAGCTGTTGAATTTGTGCCTGCAGCTCAGAGATGGAGGACTCGGCTTTACTTAGCCGAGTGTTGAGCGCAGGCAAGTCGTCAAGGGCTTTGAGGCGCTTCTCAAGCGGGCCAAGTCGCTTCTCGATTTTTGAGACCCGTTCAGACACGGTGTTTTGCGCCTGAAGGGCCTCATTTTGGACCCGCTTGATATCATCCAGTGCCGCAATGATGTCCTTGAGGGACGCCTCGATTGACGCCTGTGTCCTCGCCGGCGACTGCGCTCTGGAGCCGGCAAGAGATGGAGGCGCAGACCTATTCTTCTTGGGCACACCTGTTAAAGGAGTGCCCTTGATGGATGTGCTTGCCGTTGCCGCTGTCGCTGCCGCTGCCCTTGCCCTCGTCTGCGTGGTCTTGGGCGTGCCGACGTCTGTATATTCTGCTGCAGAGGCAGCACAGACGAGTGTGGCATCATTCCCCACCATTATGGACCGAAATGAGACACATATGGTGTGGAAATGGTCATTTCACAACTCGCATGTCTTCATTCTTTCCCTGGCTGCTTTGTTGCATTGAGCACACATAACAGGTGTTTCGGCACTTTTTCCACCAATTCCGCTCATTCTGGACGAGGTTATGTCACTGTCGATAACTTACTGGCAGTCGATAAAGTAGAGTATGTTGGAGGATAATAGCTGGTGGTAAGTTATCGACTGAGTGTGGGGCTTGATACTCTCGAAGCCAGATGGAGTGCTGATCGAGAGAAGTGAGTTGACCGACCTGTTTTTGATGGTAGCGACGTTGAAGGTGGTGATACGTCCGTACAACAGGTGGCTCCACGTGGATCACTTGGGAGGAAAGAGAGACGCCGTGCAGCGAGGAGAAAAGCCGTGCGTGTTTGCAGGTTATGTTTCAGCGACAGATGTTGTAGCAGGAAAAAAAGCAGAGTAGTAGATTGCAGCCTCCAGTGAATAATATGTCACAATGAAGGTTGCAGAATAGCGCATGCAACAAACTACAAAAGAATAGGCCCGAAGGCAACGTGCGGCAGTAAGAGTGCAGAGAAAAATGAGTAAAGCAAAGCAGGACTATATGTACTCACGTGAAGTTGGAGAGAGAGAGAGAGAGAGAGAGAGAGAGAGAGAGAGAGAAGCGGGTCCAGTACAGCAGCGGCGGGAGCCACCGCGCCAGAGCTCAGGGGCTACTATAGTGTAAAAGGAGAGGGGGCTACGGGCTAGTATAGCGAGAGTCGCGTACGTGCGTTCGAGCTCGGGGCCGGTATGGAGTAGACAGCGAAAGAGAGAGAGAGAGAGAGAAAGAGAGTCGCGCTCGGGTCTGCTTGGGTAAAAGGGGGAGGGCTGGCATCGTATGCGTGATATAACTTTTGTTTAAAAATTATTTATAATTATTTATAAATAAACAAAAGCCACCCATCGATGACAGACTGTTTATGACAGTAGCGGTCGTAAATCATGTTTATTAACCTTATCAGCTACTGTTGATATAAACATGGGCTTCTGTTTACATAAACAACTGGCGCCAGCCACGGGACTGGTGCCGTCACCTAGGCCACGCCCAGTCTCTCCATACCAGCCCATTTACTACTTTTATGTATTATTGTAATATACCAGACCTGCCTACAGGTACCTACGTGTACCTCTGCAGGTTTTTACAGATGTAATTTAACTGTAAATACTCTGTAAATACTTTTTTTTGGTTTAATAATAAATAATAAATAAATAAATAAATGCATGGTTAGCGAGTTCAATTGCACCATGTACAATACTTGATTCTTTTTATTTTTATTTGTAATACTTTTATTTATAGCAGCCTACGCGATTTGGAATATATTTATATTACGCTTGTTTTCTTAAAAATTTTTACGTGAAAGCGGAAATTTTGCGTAGGTCTTCTTAATATTATAACGAGTATATTGTAATTTTTTATTTTATTCTCTAAACTTTAAAAACATGGCAGTCTTACATGTTCATCGACTATTTTTGACCTCGCTCCATATTAACCTGCCAACTTTGAAATCGAAAATTACAGAAATATGTTCGGTAACCAATATTGGGAAAAACGAGAATTTTGTATACATTAGACGAATATATCTTCAAAGTTTCACATTGCATACTCTTAACATTCGTTGGTAGGGTTCGTTTTATACACAAAAATTTAACACGAATTTTTATATGAATTCTTTTTACACGTATGTTTTTACATTGAACACAAAGAAATGATTAATATTACATTTTCTACACAATAACATTGTGTACAATATTATTGTATTAAATGTTCAGTACTAATTATCTATTTATGTTCAATAAAAAAGCTTATGTGTAAAAGAAAATTCGTATAAAAATTTGAATTAAAATGTGTAAAAAACCGTAGAACATTCTCAAATGTTTTTAATGTAGGATATGTTAAAAATTGTATAATTGCAAAACAAGTAAAAAATTTGCGACGCATAAAAATCTGTAAAAAACTTGAAATTTCATTGTTTCAGATGTTTTGCTTAATATTTGCACTCGCTTTTCTATTACATATACGTGGAGATGAAAATTCACCCTATGAATTAATAATTGACCCAATGAATTAAACGACAAGAGCTGTTTCAAGCCAAACTTTACCATGTGATTTGGACGACGATTCATTTTGTCGACATATTTGAGTTTGAAAGCCATGCAAATGAGGTGAATACAACATTACAAGATCTTCGAAATCAATGGTCTAAATTTAAATCGTGCGGTTACGGAATAGAGTTAGATAATATGTATAAAAGTCTTTATTCAATTCAACAAAAAATTGATTCTTTAGTCTCCTTAAGCGATAAGAAAAGAGAATAAAGAGGGTTATTTAATATAGTCGGAACAATCCAACATTTTTTATTTGGCACTATGTCAGCCAACGATACTGAAAGAATTGATAAACAAATAGATGACGTATATAATCATACGGGCCACATAGCGACATTTTTAAATAATCAAACAGCCATTATCAAAAGTATTCTGCGCAAATTTATAAATATAACTGAAAATTATTAAAAAAATATGAAAATTATCAAGGATGGAAACATTACAGTCCAGAATGAAAATTCTTTTAATGATAATATGCTAAAATGCATTTTAAATTTAAATATTCATATAGATAATTTATTAAGTAATGTCAATCTAATCTATGACTCGATTGTTGCTTGGAGTTGTGTCGCCTAGATTAATATCACCCACAAAATTTATGGACGCTTTACGCACAATACATTCAAAATGGTTTTACCAAGACTTACTATTTCCTTTAAATAAAAATTATTATGTAATGTACATGAAAATTAGTAAGATTAACATTATTTTGTCCGCCGGTAAACTTATTTATGTAATTCATACGCCAATACCAACTGGCTATGATTATACTGTGTACAAATTCACACCAATGCCCATGTCAGGGTGGGCAAGTTACTATATACTTGACAGTATTAAAAATCAACCTGTTGCTGTAGATTCAAATTTTACAGAGTATAGTGTAATTGATTTAAATGTTTGTACATCAATAAATGATTTTAAAATTTGCGAGATAACATCTGCCGTTGATACATTTAACCAGGAAGAAAGTTGTTATGCACGTTTGATAAAATACAAAGATGATAATGGCTGTTCCAGAAAATATTTTGATTTGCAACCTGATTTTGTTTTGGCTCTGAGTAATGGTTTTAGTTGGTATATTTTACCAACCAATACAGAAAATATCTTCATAACTTGCGGCGTTTCTAAATCAGATTTATCTGTGACTATTACGAAGCCTCATATATTACAACTTAATTCAAATTGTAAAGGATACTCTAAGAACCATAAGTATTTACCAAGAAGTCACGTCAATAAAACAAAAATTTCAGAATATAAAATTAACATTCAATTTCTACCAGTTGAGCAGATAGCTCTAAATACATCAGCTTTAAAACTACCTGTATTTACTTCATCTAATGTTGACACTTCTGAAATTTTAAATTCAGCAAAAAATATTGAAGATATCACGAAAGATTTAGAAATTAAAAAACATCTAATCATAACTACTATTCACGGCTGCTTACGGGTTATAGTATCTTTCATTATACCATGTATACTATTGCCACTATTTCAGTATTTTATGTCCTTTATAAAACTGGAATACTCGATTGCATTTCAATTGCTTTTAAATTTTGTCTATTTCGACTGCGTCCAAAATGTATCAAATGCAAAAATAATAATGATGAACGTAATGAAGCTACTATAACTAATATCCAAATACGCGAAGAAAATATTGCTGCTCAACCGTCAACGTCTGCAGATGATCGATCTATTGTTCGATATGATGCACGTGCTCTAATATCATAAAAAGTTTATGTATAATTTCAGTGACGATCCTATTTGAATATTTTAGATATATTTGAAGCTATATTTTAGATTTATAGTATATTTCATACGACTATATGATGTTTATACTGCATCATTCTGTACTACCATATTATGCAAAAAATTAAAAGAGAAATATAACGAAGATATTTTCATTTTAAAACATCGTGGCCGAGAAACACTTATTTACTATAAATCAATCAACTTAACAAAAATTTGTAGCGATTGAATCAGTAAGAAATCAATCGACCATTTTGAAAAAAATGCTGTTGTAAATTTCGCTGCAGAAATTCTTCGAGCTGAAATTGTGAGTACGAAATATGAAAATTCATCTTATCCACCTGCGCAAAAATTTTTGGACAACGTCAATTCAGAAATACCCGAATTACTGCAAAATTTTCTCAATCATCTTTTTAAAGGAAAACAGGAAAGTAATATTGAAAATAGTCAAGTGAAAAGCGACATTATTGCTCATGCTATAGTCTGCTTTCTGCTTTTCTTTCTAAATTACAATTAGCTCTCGGCATTTATATTTACAGAAAAACGGGATCGAGACTAATGATTGATCTTCTATCTAAGCTTGGTATCAGTACTTCTTACAAACGTATTCAAATGTATGAAGCCTCAACGATAGTAAATCCACCAATTCAACATATTGACAGTGCTTTTGTTCAGTTTGTATTCGACAATGCTGACCATAATGTTGGAACATTATGATCACGAAACGTTTCATTGCTTATTATACTCCAGATTTTGAAGTGGTAGAGGGTGGTTCACAAAAATGTTCAAAAATGCCAACAGCTGCAGAGATAGCTTCATATAAACAAATAAAAACATACCCTTGTAGCAAAATTGATTCACATGCGTTGTAGAATATCAAATATATTTCTGTGAATAACCTTCATTTAGGCAATCGGCTAATTTTTGCAGAGCATTATACAGGATATGCATGGGGTAAAGCTGTGGAAATCTCGATCTTACCGTCTTGGAAAGGCTTCATGGAAATTTTATCACAAGATAAAATATATGCATTATCCAACATAACTCGCTTACCTTTTATAAACCAGCCACCGTCAAAATTAACCACATTAAATACGGCTCTGCATTATGCAGTTGCAGAAGCTCCTAATGTAGATCAAAGAACTATTTTGGTCACTTTTGACCAACCTTTATATTGGAAAGCTCGCTGTATTCTTGCACAGTCGGGAAATGGTGAATTGAAAGATGTCGTGATTCGTTTAGGAGGTTTCCATTTGCTAATGTCATTTTTAGGAGCAATTGGTTATATCATGGACGGAAGTGGACTCGAAGAAATGTGGTCCGTAGTATATGCTCCAGAATCCGTTAAAAAAAATGCTTGCGGGTCGTGCATTCTCAAGAGCAGTACGAGCTCACATTTTAAGCTTCACGGCTATAGCTATCATTATCTGCACGTCAATGAGTAACGTAGCTGGAGTAGCAGAATTTATTAATGATTTTTTTAGTGATTGGATGAAAAACCCTCCTTTGATAAAAGACTGTAAAATTAATAATTTTATGAAACACTTATCAGAAGAATTCATACAAAAATTAAATAACATTGAAAGCAAGGGTCCAACGCCAAGATTGTGGATAAAATATTTCAAATGTGTCACCATAGCCTTACAGATTATAGAAGCAGAACGCTTAGGCGATTGGAATCTACATTTACAAAGCATTAAAGATATGTTACCATTATTTTACTCAAGTAGTCATTTTGCTTATGCAAAAAGTGCTCAAATTTATCTTCATGATATGGCAAATTTGGATGTAATAATGGATCCTTTAGAATTTGAACGTTATACGAAAGATGGCTATTTCACTATATGTAGATCAGATAAAGCGTGGTCTGGTGTACGGAGTGACATGATAATTGAGCAGACATTAAATAGATTTTTCGGTACAGATTTAAAGCATGCTCGAGGTGTCACTCCTAGCGTTGTTGCACGTTATTTATTTGCCATGCCGTCAGCGTTTAATGTAATGGAGTGTTTGGAAAATTACTGTGCAATGAAATCGAATAATAGTGAACAACATGTTGATTTTTCTAAGAGTCGAATGGAGAGAGATAAAAATGACATAAACGAATTTGTAACCTGGCTGCAAAATCATAATCCTTTCAATCATCTACATGTTTTAGTATCGCTTCTACAGGAATAATTGGTGGACAAAATATAGATTGTCATAAGGCTATTGAAAAAGGACTGCAAGGAATGGAAGATATGGTTGGGAAAAATGCTGACAATATTTCAATGTCATATATATATATAAAGTTAACAATTTAGCAAATGTCGCAACTAGTATACATCTAGATTATAACCATGAAGTATCTAATATTGATATTTACTTATTATTTCAAAGAATTTGTGTCATTTTCAATGGATACGCTGAAAAAACACGCGAAGCTTTTTCTTATGAGCTTACGCCATATCCGCTAAGCTGATTCGATGAAAAGGGACAAATGAGAAAAATGCAGAAATCAAAACTTTATCCGTTATTTAAAACTTCGAATAGGTTGCTAGCGCTGCAAACATCAGATATATATCTCATAGACGGAGGCTGGCTATTGCATGCTGTAGTTTGGCCCCACAGCCAAAACTTCAAAGAAGTTTTTAAATTATATTTATCATATATCATTAAACATTTTGGTAGAAGTGTTACTATTGTTTTTGTTAAGTATAAGTACATTTGTGCTAGTGCACGAGTCAGCGGTGTTCGTGTGAGCGCGTGATGTATGAGTGAGAGAGAGTGGAAAGGGAACTCTAGTTCCAGGGCGCTCGCTTGAAAGAGAGCTGTTATAGAGACTATATAGAGTCCTTGGTAGTAGCATCACGCTAAATATAATTATTATCTAGTCTTACGGTTTATTATATTAAATTACACTTAATAAATACTTAATAGTGTATTTATTTTCCACCACCTTATCATGGTAGCAGAGCGTGGTTGATGAAATTGTAATAAGTAATAAAAGTATCAAGAGAAGTGATTATATTAAAAAATAAAAAATATCTAGACAGTGAACATCAAGAAAATACAAAAATGACGAATTACGGTGATTTTAAAATACCAGTATTTGATGGAGAGAATTACCAGATGTGGAAAATAAGAATTACAATGTATTTGAAAATGAAAAAATGTGAAGAAAATATTAAAAGAAAAAAAACAGTAAGTGATAAAGAGTCATGGGATGAAGCTGATTTGAAAGCAATTAACTATATATACAGCTCTATTTCGGATAGACAAATGGAGTTTATTTGTAATGAGACAACAGCTTATGGAATTATGAAGAAATTTGATCAGATGTATTTAAGAGAATCTACGGCAATGCAAATAGTGTGCCGAAATAAACTGGAAAAATTAAGATTGAAAAATTATAGTGATACAGCAACGATTTTCTTGGATTTTGAAAAATGTGTTAATGATTTGAAAAGTGCTGGTGCTACTTTAACAGAAAAAGAAAAATTGAATTATATCTTAAATACATTGCCGGAGTCGTATAGCTATATAGGTGACTTAATAGATACATTGAAAGATGAAGATCAAACGGCAGAATATGTGAAGAATAAAATTAAAATGGCTGAACTGAAAAGTAATAAAGGCGAAACAACCATTAGAAATTCGAGTGTATTCGCAGTGAATAAAAATCAAAGACAATGTTATAAATGTGGAAATTTTGGATATATGATGAAGGACTGTAAAAGTCAAGAACAAACAGAAGGACAAATTTCAAATAGTAGTTGGACTTGGAGGTCAACAAGAGGCTCCAGAGGTTCAAGAGGAAGAGGTAGTCATAGAGGAGCAAGGGGAAGAGGTGCTTATAGAGGCGCACATCACTCCCAGGCAGAAGCAAGCAACAATCAAAACACAAGTCGCTGGAACGAGTCAAGCAGAGACGACAACACAGGCGCATGGATAGCCAAGGTCGAGCGGAATACAGCTACTGCGTATAATAGTAAGGTAAAAGATAAACAGTGCAGCGGAATCGATTGGATTTTAGATAGTGGTAGTACAGATCACATTGTAAATAATGATAGTTACTTCGAGATTTTTGAAATATTGAAAAGTATATTTAAATGTATATTTAGGTGATAATAAAACGGTAAAAGCGACAAAGATAGGAAATAATGTAAGTTGGAAAGCAATTTGAAATTAATATGAAAGACGTTTTGTACGTTAAAGATATGAATTTGAATTTAATTAGTTTTAGCAAAATTACTGATAATTGTAGAATTGTTTCGGAGAAAAATTTAGCAAAAATATTTGATAAAAATGAAAATTTAATGGCAGTCGCAGAAAAGAAAAACGGACTATATCACATAAAGAGTAAAATTAAAAAAAATAATTTGATAGTAAATTATTCAATTAAAAGATTAGTAATATGAACTTAAAAGAAAAATGGCATAGATTATTAGGTCATGTGAACTTTAAATATTTAAATGCGATGTGTAATAAGCAATTATTAAACGGAATGCCGAATGAATTAAAAGGCGAATTTTTGAAATGTAAAACGTGTATAGAAAATAAAATGCATAATGTACCGTTTAAAAATAATAGATATCGAGCGAAAGATTTATTAGAGATTGTACATACAGATGTTTGTGGGCCTTTTCAAAATACGGGCTTTAGAGGAGAAAAATATTTTATACATTTATAGACGATTACAGTAAGATTGCGAGAGTATACCCAATAAAATCTAAAGCAGAAGTGTGTGAGTACATTAAATATTATGTAAATGAATGTGAGAATTTAACAGGAAAAAAAGTAAAATATTTAAGATGTGATAATGGAAAGGAATATTTAAATAATGAAGTTTTTAATTATGCAAAAAGTAAGGGTATCGTTATTTCTCCGTGCCCTGTATATGTTCATGAATTAAATGGTGTAGCAGAAAGGTTTAATAGATCGATAATGGATATGTCGCGTTGTTTATTAGAAGGAGCACAGATAAGTAAAGTATATTGGCCAGAAATAGTTCAAGCGGCAACTTATTTGAAAAATCGAACGTTGACGAATACTATTGAAGAGAAAACACCATATGAGATATTTTTCAGAAAAAGACCTGATGTTTCACATTTAAAAATTTATGGTAGTAAAGTCTTTCTTAGAAAGCCAGAACAGAAAAGAATTTCAAAATGGGATAAAAAAGCTGAAGAAGGAATTCTAATCATTCTAGAAGAAAAGGAAAAATGTATCGGTTTAAATAGCGATGAATCTGATGAAGATGAAAATGAGAGTTTGATAGCGAGGAATCAAATGATGAAGTTTTTGAAAGCCCAATCAAAGATAAAATTAAAATTAATGAACATGAAAATCAGCTAAAAATTCCTAGAAGATCAGAAAGAGTTAGAAGTAGTCCTGAATATTATAATGAATATAGAATGAAAAATAAAATTGTTGCGAATTTTTGCAGAACTGATGTTCCTGCTACATTTGAGGAGGCGATTCAATCGAATGAGAGTAAAAAGTGGATAGAAGCAATGGATAAAGAAATGAATAGTATTAAATTAAATAAAACTTGGGAATTAGTTGATAGTTAAGAAAAAAGGGCCATTGATGTAAAATGGGTGTATAATAAAAAATCGAATGATACATATAAAGCTAGATTAGTAGTTAGAGGTTTCCAACAAAGAAATGAAGTAGATGATATATATGCTCCTGTTGCAAAAATGCAAACGCTAAAAATCTTATTAGTTTATTGTTGTAAAATGGGTTTGCATATAGAACAAATGGACGTTGAGACAGCATTTTTAAATGGAAAAGTAACGTCTGAAGTATATGTTAATCAACCTAAAGGTTATGAAGACGGAACTGATAGGGTGTGTAAATTAATAAAAGCATTATATGGCTTAAAAGAAAGTCCCAGGGCTTGGCATGAATGTCTAGATACATTTCTAATAAAATTAGGATTTATTAGAAGTAATATTGATTATTGCTTGTATACATTAAAATTAAAAGAAGATACTGTTTATTTGCTTTTATATGTCGATGACTTATTAATTTGCAGTAAAAAAACCGTAAAATACGATGTGTTATGTAAGGAAATGAAATTATCGCAGAAAGATTATATTATTTCATTAGCTGAAAAATATGGTGTAGAAAATTGTAAAGCGTATAAAACACCAATAGAAGTAAACTTAAAACTCGAGAAATCCGATGATTGTGAAAGAGATATCAAATATAGAAATTTGATTGGTGCTTTGTTATATATAAGTTCGGCTACAAGGCCAGATATAAGTTTTGCAGTAAATTACTTGAGTAGATTTCAAAACTGCTCTAATAATACGCATTTTAAATATGCTTTGAGAATTTTAAAATATTTACATGTGTCTCGAGATTTAAGTTTATCTTATAATGGAAATAAAGTTTGTGATATACTTGATTGTTACGTAGATGCCGATTGGGCAGGCGATAATAATGATAGAAAGTCAACAACCGGCTTTGTGATACGATTATTCGGTAACGTTGTGTATTGGAGGTCAAGAAAACAAAAGTCTGTTACAAAAGCGTCAACATTTGCCGAATACGTTGCTTTATCAGAAGCAGTAACTGAAATTAAACTAGTCACAGAGTTATTAAAATGTTTTGATATTAAATGTAGAAAACCAGTGAATATATATGAAGATAACACTGGAGCAATTAATATAGCAACGTACGGCAATTTTACTAAAATACAATATTTATTTTACCTTCATTTACGCTCTCATGTACAAAATGATAATGAACTTCTATGTGTTTAAAGTCGATACAAATGAAAATATTTCTGATATATTTACGAAATCATTAAGTAGAGAAAAGCATGAAAAATTTTGTAAAAAGTTAAATTTGAAATAAATGATAATATTGTAAAATAGCACAAATGTAAGGAGGCGTGTTAAGTATAAGTACATTTGCGCTAGTGCACGAGTCAGCGGTGTTCGTGTGAGCGCGTGATGTATGAGTGAGAGAGAGTGGAAAGGGAACTCTAGTTTCAGGGCGCTCGCTTGAAAGAGAGCTGTTAGAGACTATATAGAGTCCTCGGTAGTAGCATCACGCTAAATATAATTATTATCTAGTCTTACGTTTTATTATATTAAATTACACTTAATAAATACTTAATAGTGTATTTATTTTCCACCACCTTATCAGTTTTTGATGGATATAACAACGAATATATTGGAGTAAAATCATACGAAAGATATTGCCGGAGAGAGAAAAACGTCGGAGCCGATATCGATATCTCTGAAGATAAAATGGTAACAATGAATAAGACAAAATTTCTTTCAAACATTAGTAATAAACTAAATTTTGTGGATTTACTATCAAAATATTTAGAGGAAAATAACATTCATACAAAAATTCAGAAGAAGATGCAGACACTGTAATTATTCATACGGCCATAGAATTAAAAGACAGTAATGAATGTGGCCGGCAATGATATAGATTTGTTAATTTTACTAATTACACACTGCATCGGTGGAAATAAAATATATTTTTATAAAATGTCACCGAACAAGAAAAATGAATTATATTCAAGCAGAGATCATAAACATTTAGAAAAATACATTTTATTTGCTCGTGCGTTTGCTGGATGTGATTCAACAAGTGCTATATATAATAAAGGTAAAAAAAAGTATTATAACATTATTACAAAAAAATGAAGACTTGCAACAATTGATATCCATATTTTATAAGCCATTCCAAAATGTCGACGATATATATACAGTTGCTGAAAAACTTATGATAAGAATGTATGGTGCAGATGACCAAAAGCTGGCTCTACATGAATTAAGATATAAAACATTTTGCACATCTACAGCAATTGCAAAAAAAGAATTATCTTTATCGTCTTTACCGCCTACCGATTCGATATTAAGAGAGCATGCTAAAAGAATATATTACCAAATGCAGATTTGGCTTGGATTCGATTTAGATCCAGTATTATGGGGATGGAAGAGAACGAGTAATATGCTACTACCTATTATGAATCCTAAACCAGTTGCACCAATCGAATTACTAGAGATGGTGAGTTATTATATGTTATCCTAAAATATATTATATGAAATTGTCTAATTTTTCTTTGAAAATAATTTCCAAATGACGTATTTAATATTTATTTTAGTGAAATATTCGATATTTTTTATTGTAATATTTACTGTGGTAAGAAAAAATAATTAACTTGATTTTCAGATATTCTGTTGATGTAAAACAAACTGTAACTGACAATGCAGGATAGGAGTAGTAAATAATACGCCAAGTCTAAGGTACAAGAAAGGAGTTTAATGATAACTTCGTAGTTGACAAAATCGTGTAGTGGCGAATCCCTCTTGTTTCTCTGAAGGTTCGAGGCCAACTCCCCCCTAGGCGGGGAGTCGGTGCGTCCCCACGACGTACAGATGGCACCAGATGTTCGCGTGCATTGCGGGAAAACTCACTCCAACACTTCCGCCTTTTCCTCAATGCAGTCGCGTATACCTAATTCGCTACACATATACTTAAATTTGTCGCGAGGCAGGGGTTTCGTCAAAACATCTGCCAGTTGTAGATCTGTTGGCACGTATTTAACGGAGACTTCGCCAAACCCCTGTCTTTCGCGTAGAAAGTGGTATTTGACGTCAATGTGCTTGTTTCTCTTATGAAATTCCGCGTTCTTTGCGAGCCTAATTGCTCCTTGGTTATCAACAAATAAATCTGTACGTATTTCACATGGACGTCCAATCTCACTTAATAATTGTCTGAGCCAGACCAGCTCTCTTGCAGCTGTGGACGCTGCCACGTACTCTGCTTCGGTAGTGCTTAACGTTACGAGTTTTTGTCGTTGAGACGACCAAACAACCGGACCGTTAGACATTATAAATACAAAACCAGTTACAGATCGTCTGGTTTCTGTGTCGTTCGCGAAGTCTGCGTCTGAGTAGCCTATTAGAGGCTGACTACGGTTGACTTGTCCTCGGTAAACAATTCCAGTGTTGGTTGTACCTACCAGATAGGACATGATATGTTTGACTGCTTGCCAATGAGTCCTGTTATGTTTATTCAAGAATTTCCTCACTGCGTTGACAGCGAATGCGATATCAGGTCTGGTAGTTACAGCCAAGTACATAAGAGAGCCGACTGCTTCTCTGTACGGCACGCTGGTCAATAGTTCGCTTTCGCATGTGACTGGGTGCAAGATGGTATGTGAGTCTCCAGGAACAGATACCGGTTTTGCTTCGCTCATGGCAAATTTTTCCAAGATGCTTTTGGTGTAATCACTCAAGTGAATGTGCATCAGCCTATTGTTTCTGTCATCATTCATCCCCTACGGTTATTTCTAATTCGTCTCGCAATGAATCAATAACCGACCTGATGGTAGAGACCAATTCGCTGACTAATAGACTGTCATCTACAAACAATCCGAGATAGACTATGCTAGAATCAACTTTGCCTACAAACACATAACTGTCTGCGAAACATTCTTTGTAGTTCAATTTTTTAAGAAAAGATTTGAACCGCTCGTTCCAACATCGTGGCGCTTGTTTGAGTCCATACAAGGATTTGTTGAGCTTACAAACTACGCTTTTACGAATGCTCTTCGAACTTCCTTCTTCGCTGTTGACGTCACTTGTGTCTTCAACCACTCCTGTAGTGTCCTCGACACCTTCGGGTAGCTCCATGAGTATTCTTTCAGGGAGGTGTCCATACAAGAAGGCTGAACGAATGTCGAAGGTCGAAATTTCAAGATTGTCCTGTGTAGCGATGGCTAGTAACAGCCTTATGGAATCGTACCGGATGACTGGTGAGAAGGTCTCCGTAAAGTCGACGCCCTCCTGCTGCATGTATCCCTTGGCGCAGAGTCGGACCTTGAATTTGGGTTGGCCGTTTACAACACTCAGCTTGAACACCCATTTCGAAGTGATGGTCGCCGGCGACGATTCTCTAGGAACAAGCGTCCACGTGTTGTTCCGTTTGTGGGCGTCCAGCTCGTCAGTAATCGCTCTCGACCAATCTGTTGCTTGGGCACAGCTGATTGCTTCTGAAAAATTAGTGGGGGTTATTATCTCTGCCAGACAAGATACGTACTTAGTAGGGCGTTTTAAGGTGGATCTGTCTCTCAGATTTGGTCCATTCGTAGCTGGGGCTGGTGGAGGCACAGCTCTGTCCACTCTTTCTCGAGCAGGAGCTCGGGAAGCTGTCGCTGCGTTGTTCGGATCCACTCCTCCTTCAGCTGCTGCCTCTTCTTTTTGATTGACAGACACATTCGCTTTCTCTTCAGGTTGCTTCTGGGGCTGTTTCAGGTTGATATCGAGGTGCTCCTCTGTGACGTTTGGACCGGCTGCTTTTCCCACTACGTCAGAGAATACCACATTCCTGGAGATGATCACCTTTCCAGCCACGTCGTCGTAGACTCTGTAATTGTTAGAGTCCTTTTCGTAGCCCACCAGGTACGTCTTCTTGGCTCGTGCATCGAATTTCTTAGTGAACATCTTAGGGATGTGAGTATATGTAACCGTTCCGAAGGCTCTGGCATGCTCAAGGTTGGGTTTCTTCTTCGTCCAGAGTTCATATGCTGTTTTACCTCCTTCGACGTTCACTATTGAGACTCTGTTGAGGAGATATACCGCACAATTCACGGCTTCCGCCCAAAGGCGACGCGTTAGACCTGAAGCCAGCAGCATGGTCCTTGCACACTTGATGATGGTACGGTTAGTCCTCTCAGCCTTGCCATTCTGCTTAGGCATGTAAGGAGCTGAGGGTTCGAATTTTATGCCCTTCTTCTTAAGGTACTCTTGGAGGTTGGAGTTACAATATTCGTTGCCGTTGTCTGACCTCAATAATTTCAGGTTAGTTTTAAATTTGTTTGCTATGGCTCTTTCGTACTCCTTAAACCTTTCAAAGACGTCTGACTTGTGCTTGATGAGGTATACATATCTGTAGTTGGTTGCTTCATCAGTGAATGTGACGAAGTATCTGGCACCACCGAGTGATTCCGTTGACATTGGTCCACACACATCACTGTGAGCAACTTCTCCTGGAACAACGCTTCTCATCTCTGCTGACCTCTTGAAAGGGAGTCTGTGTGATGTTCCAAGCGTGCAAGGTTCACAGAAAAAATGGCTTCCGTCGTTGAGTTTTACGCCTGATACCAGTCCTCGGTGTATGAGCTGCTTCAGTGCTCGAGCGTTGAGATGTCCAAATCTCTCATGCAGGCACTGCAGACTCGTTGTCGTGACGTTCGCTGAAATTCCATTTTCCTCCTGTCTTACCCGAATAACCAGCCGGAACACGTTGTTGCACTGCATTATCCCAGTTACTACGGGCTCGTCATCCTTTAGAATATTTACAAATTCGTTTTCAAACGTAATCTTGAATCCCTTCTTCAGACAAGCTCCGACAGATAACAGGTTCTTTTTCAGCCGAGGCACGTGCAACACGTTGTCAATTTTGCCCTTCGCCGACCACGTCGCACTCTTCGTCGTCGCTGAGAACGACTGTGCTGCCATCATGCCTGGATTGATAGTGACTAACCACTCTCTCCGACTGGTCATATGGACTGACGCGCCACTGTCGGTAAGCCAGACCTCTTTACTATCGACTTTCAGCAGATGCTGCACGTTTTCGTTCGACGGCTGCGCGTGGTTGTTTTTCCTGGAATGTTTGGGTCCGGTGACGGTTAGCGCGCAACTCTCGTTCGGCTTACCTTTCTCGGAATTGTCGCCGTCTCCTCGAGATTGACACTCGCGAGCGAAGTGACCCAACTTTCCACAGAGATAGCACTCGTTGTTCTTCTTGCTGTTCTGAAATTTCTTGTTTCTCTGCTTTTTGTTATCTCCGCGCTTCGCCTTGTAGTCGCTCTTCGATGTGGCAGCGAGAGCAGTGTTCTCTTCCGGGTCGTCCTCCATGTTTGCTTCCTCTTCCAGCAACCTCTCCTGCAGGTAGTCGACAGTCTGCCTGTTGGGCTTCACGATTGTATGTGCTGGTGTTGAGAGCGGTCTAGCGAGGATGATATGAGGAATTGCGCCTTCGCGTCGTCCTTGATCCACTGCTTGCGTCCTGCAGCGTCTGTTGCTGGTGGACATGCCGTCGTTCCGTTGACGATCTCCAGAATGTCACAAGCCGTGAACAGCATCTTCAGCTGAAGTCGCCAAGACTGAAAGTTCGAGCCATCGAACTTTTCACTTGCCATCTTCCTACGTTTTGTCTCTTGTACACTTGATTATATTCACTCTCTTTTTACCACGCACACTGGGCCCATAACCTGATAATGCAGGATAGGAGTAGTAAATAATACGCCAAGTCTAAGGTACAAGAAAGGAGTTTAATGATAACTTAGTAGTTGACAAAATCGTGTAGTGGCGAATCCCTCTTGTTTCTCTGAAGGTTCGAGGCCAACTCCCCCCTAGGCCCCCGCCTCCCTAGTCGGTGCGTCCCCACGACGTACAGATGGCGCCTGATGTTCGCGTGCATTGCGGGAAAACTCACTCCAACAGTAACACATCCCGATGTTCGTGCAAAAAGGCTGGAATAAAATGTAGTTACAGTTGTAAAAATTGCAATGGCCATACATGAGAGTGATATAGAAGAGCGACAAGATGATATAGATGATATAGAAGATAATGAAAATCTGTGGAATGATGAAATAAATGATTTACAAGAAGAAGAAGTTGTATAACGAGTTGACCGAATACACTCGTTGTGTCTCTCTCCCTCTCATTGTATCGTATCTCATATTATGTAACTAACTACTTTCTTACAGCTAAGACTATAAGGTAAGTGAGGAGAGAGAAGCGAGCCCTACATGCGTACACACACACAGAGAGAGAGAGAGAGAGAGAGAGAGAGAGAGAGAGAGAGAGAGAGAGAGAGAGAGAGAGAGAGAGAGAGAGCCGCGCACGTGTATGTATGCGAGTAGGTGTGAACCGCGTTGCCGCGCTGCCGGCTCACTTGGTAGTTGACCATCGTTTCGTACAGTCGAATTCTCAGACGTCTTGTAACGCGAGCCATATTCTTGTAAAAGCTTCCGCGCGATTACTTTAGTGAACTTTGTGCTGCTCCGGGTGCGTGCGTCGCCGTGTGCTTTTGTTCTTCACGGAGAAGACGTGCACTCCTGTTGCTGCGAAGCGTGCTGGTTATCGCCGCCCGCTGTCCATCCGCACACCGCCACTCGCGCTAAGCCCGGAGGCATTGTCACCACTGCGCTGAGACCCGGCTTTTAAAAAATTTAATGGTTGTCGAAATAGAGAAAATCAAAAGAAAAAAAGTAAAAGTACTGAATTAACGTCGAACTTCTACTACTAATAGTATTTAAAATATATAGTTTTTTCCATTTTTTTGGAAATTGTTTTAAAAGCGTAATCGCATCACGATACACGTGCATGAAAGCTGCAGCTAGTCGTTACTTGACCTTGGCCGGTTCACTACAAGCCTCGACACATCACGAGGAAACGATACCTTGTCTCGATTATTAGAAGGTGATTGTCCTGATGGTAGTTGCACTGCACGCAGCTAACTTTGTTTACGCAGCTAAAGTTTGTGCGACTGCTGTCGAAAACTCCACCTCGTTATATTGACGCCCATACGTAAGACGCTGAAACAAAGAGAATAGAGCGACGCGCACGAATTTGAGAAAGTTCATTCGAGTCAAAATCGACGGTTTGGAAGCGCGGCGAAACAGCTCCGGCGCGAGTGTTATTGTTGACATTGCGGCGAGCGCTCGAGAGCGCACTTGTAAACACGCCGAGTCGCTGAGGTGTAGGTATAGCTCGCGGCGCGACGAATATTATTTCGACGCCGCAGAATTTCTAAGCGGATCTCGCCAGTGGTTGGCATGCAGTGAGCGTATCGAGCAGATCGCTCGTTATTCGAAATACTGTAAGCAACCCTGTTGAAAATATTTACATGAAATTTTACATAAAATTATATGTAAAGATTTCGAACTTTTACATGTAAAATTTTACATGTATCAATGAAATAGTAAAACTGTACGTCAAATTTTACATAAAATTTATAATAAAGATCTTTATATAAGATTTTATGTAAAATTGTATGTATATTTCTACAATTGATGCATGTGATATTTTACATATAT
>JAZHPH010000189.1:194972-211990 GCA_037356405.1 Nasonia oneida | reverse complement strand
TATATATATATATATATATATATATATATCAGTATGACATATAGTACATGAGTACTGCCAATCCTTGCGCAGATGGCTTGCTTACACGCATTCCAACTTATTCAGATCCACAATATTTTGTATTATTTTTTAATTGATCCTTCAGCAAAATAATCGAGATTGAAAATATTTAAAAAAGCATTAACATTGTATATTTAAATATTATTGTATCTATTGGAACTATAAATTTAGTTGGAGGAAGCTACGTGCCAATGAATTGACAGCGGTTTTTTTGTTAGCTCCCTACATTACTCGCGTACACTGTACAATATCGAGTACAAACTTGGTGGTAATTGTAGACTGAGAGGCCCATTATAAAATAAATAAAAAAAATTAAATATTGTTTCTTTCTTTTGTTTTGCAAACAAAAAAGAGCGAGAATTTTTCTTCACCTGACAATCGATTAGATTTTTCCCTTTTTCTAGTTATTTGTTAAAAAGTACATATATCTTTGGAATTCGTTCAGTGTATCCTTATTTACTACTGCACATAAACGAATAATAAAAGAAGAGAATGGATAATCCCAACGCTGGTCTCTTTGACGTGGCACAACAAATAGCAGCATGGGCAGATGAAATGCCAGAAGAAAGCATAATAGACGTTCTCACAAATTTAGAATTAAGAGTATGAAGCGATACATTTTGGAATGTAGATAGTTTAATTAGGCGACTGTGCGGCGACTACACTGCAGGAGATTTCGTGGAGTCCATCGTACCAGAAGATATAACAACTTCAAGAAGAGTAGCAAAATTGCAAAAGGCACTGCTGACGAATAAAGCGTTCTCGCAAATGTCCTCCGTACCAAAAAGTCAAATTCTTGAGTGCTAACGCCCATATCACGAGCGCAGTTCCGATATGGAATTTACGAATATGGCGGCAGGAGCACCGATGTACCATAGCTCACTCAGACATCAGCTAGGGAGTAATAATCCTCCCTGCAGCAGGGCTCAAGATGATGGAAATCAAGCAGCAGCTTTGAACGTAAACGACAGCCGCTGGGAATTGAGAGGAGCGACAACGTCTACAGCAGCAATTAATACAGTAGCAGTTGCAGCAGCATCAATATACATGCTAAGCAACAATCACAGCAGATTGACAACAGTAGCCAGGAGCACGAATACCATAACCACAGCAACGAAAAGTACAGTAATGACAGTAGCAGCGGCAGCTCAAAGAACAGACCAGGTAACAAATAATGTCAGGCAACGACATGCGAGCACACATTCAGAAAATACAGCAGGATATGGTGTGCAGCAACAGCAGGCAGAGTATGCGGTAGAAAATGAGAAGCTTAGGAATAGAATTAAGAACTTAGAATATCTAGTACAAGAATTAGTTCAAGTCAGTCAAGTGACCACTGCCTCGATACTGCAAACAGCGAATATGCAACCGAGCAAACAGTGCACTTTCAAGATAGGTTTAATATAAGGCACATCGAACCGAATGCGCATAGCACTCGTAATTCGGGAATGAATCCAGCAGCAAAGTGCCTTTCTACTCGTAGCAGGGGCGAGCGCCAACTATACGCAAAACGCGGCTCGTCAACAACAACAACACCTGCAAAGGGATCCTAGGAAGGGGGGAGAATCATCCTGGGGTAATGAGAACCCATTTCTTGATGCAGGACAAATTCCAGTCTACTCTAGCAACCCATTCATGACCGGGAACTCCTACCCGTTTCCGTGGAGCAGCTCACGCCGAGATATCGGAAAAATTGCCAGAAAATGGAACATCAAGTTCGACAGGCACCAGAGTAGCTGCATCGAAGAATTCATTCAACGTGTGAACGAATGTAGAACGTCATCTCATCTGGACGAGGAAGATTCACTGAATGCCTTGTTGCACATACTGACAGGGCCAGCGTTAATCTGGTGTAAACAGCTGCGACCCCCATGGTTAAACCTGGAATGATTTTTGCCAAGCAGCTAGGAGAAGTTACGGAGTGAACCAAAATATACAAATGCAGCTCTTAGCAGAACCACAAGCCCGCACACAGGGGAAGAAGGAAGAGGTCAGAGACTACATATTTGCTGTACTGACCATTCTAAGTCGTCTAGACGTACAACCGCAAGAGGAAGTCCTGCAGCTCAGTATGATTTACGATAACATGCTGGCTGAGATTAAAATGCTTGTGCCAAAAAATAAGATAATCAATTTAGATGCGTTGATATCGCTCGCTAGAGCAGCCGAAAAATTGGTCGACGATCGAGATCACTATAAAGCTCCACCGATGCCAGAAGTGTGTTTGATACCACAAGTCGCCTAAAAGAAGAAATCGACGCACTGGGGCAGAAGATTGCGCATCAGGGCGCCTCAGCTGTAATCACTACGCAAGCCAAGCAAGCCATGGTCCAGCCAAGTCTCCAGTCGAGTGTTATGGCTGTGGTTGGCCCGACTATTATAAGAAGTCCTGTCTAGAATGTTCGCAGGAGGCGGAAAAAGTTCAAGGGAAACAGTAGAAGGGGTCTCTACGTTTCCCGAGGACATCCAAGGGACCTCAAACTCATCTTTAAGGCAGACAGGAGGTAACGAAGTTATGCCGTTAAAAGGAGATTTCCCTTCTGACATAGACTGCAGTCGCTGGTGGACTCAAGTTGGAATTGGTGGATTTCGACTGCGATTCAGAGGGCGCCCGCACTGCTATTGGCTCTATTAGCATACGATAGCTTCAGCTTGTGGCCAATAAATAATTCCGTATACAGGACAAGGTGCGAAACTCGCGAATGGACAATTAGCGCAAATTTACGGTCCCTTAGAGTAGCCATTTGATCTCCTCGGGCAGCGCCGCTATTTAAAAGTCATGATTATGAGTCAGTTGGACTCAGAATGTATCCTAGGCACTGACTTTATGCGGGCGTTCAATGCTATACTCCTGCCTAGAAAAAATCGACTAAAGATTGAGGGAATAGAGAACTCAGTCCCTTTAGAACTTTCCACTCTTACGGATGGAGTGGCTAATGCCCTTGCGGCCATCGGTTTAGCAGATGTAACCCCTACACAGCGAACTCGCTTAGAAGAACAATATTTTTAGAGAAAATGGTTTATGTCTGTCTGATGTGGTCCTCGGTGGTGATCAAGAATATTGATTAGCCTGTATCGGTCTTCCCGAGGCAGGTTGTGTGGTGAGAAAGGAGAGAGAAAAACTTTTAAACGAAAAAGAATGTCAACGATAACATCAAACACATTGTCGAGGCAACAAATAAGCAGTAATGAAAAAGCGCAATATTGTAATCCTACCCTATATTCAAGGTTTTTACGAGCAGACCAGTCATGCATTCAAGGTCCTTAACATCGAAACTGTGCCAAAAATAAATAGACAAATGAAAAACATCATTATAGAAGGCAAAGACAAGAAAGATAAAGATCTAGAAAACAACGTTGTCTATAAACTTGAATGTAATGATTGCTCTGCTACGTATGTAGGCCAAATAAAAAGGAATGTATGTGTACGTATAAATAAATACAAAAAATCGAACAATACTGTAATTTCCGATTACATCAACAATTTGAATCACACTTTGAATTTCGAAAATCTACATAATATTAATTTGCTTAAATTTCTGTCCAAAATGTCAATTCTAGTTCAATTTATTCAAATCCCTTCAATTCTAATTCAAATTTTTTTAACTGTCACATTAGTCCTAACATCTAAGATCATTTCTACCTTTTATTTACGTTACGTTTACGTTTTATTTTTTTTTGTGCGCCAATAATGTGATATTTTAATGTGAAGATTAAATTTTGTGCTTTCCGGGTTTTTCAGGGAATTTTTCTGGACTTCTTGGAATTTTAGTCTTCCTGGAATTCTGACGCTAATAATATAGTCGATCCCTACGAAAAATAGTACTGTTCAAATTTCCCGTCATAAGTAGCACAACTAATTTTACGCACGCTAGACTAACCCAACTCAAAATTTTCCGCGAAGACTAGCACAACTCAAATTTTAAACAACCAATTTTTATAAAAATTTCATGATTTCCCTAATGAACATTTTTAAATATTCACAATTTACAACTTTTTACCGAATTTAAAATTTTTTTCAGAGATACAATAATTTTTTACAAACATAACATCATTCCAAGATGGAGTCATCGAGCGCGGGCTCGGTGACTTCACAGTCAGCAATTTTCTATAAATGTCACCCAAAAGTGGAAGTAAAAACGGTTATTTGTATAATATGTGAGGAAGCTTTTCATACTAGTGATTTTGCTAAAATAGACGGGGAATAAAAAATGAGTGGAGTTCTAGGATTAGGTCCAGAACATAACCAAGTAGACCTAACCTCGAAAGTGAATATAAATATGCTGAGTAATGAAGCCAAAATAATCATTGCTCAGATTTAATTGAGAAAAAGTGATAAAATAAGTGTGTCAGAAGCTGAAAGTGAGGATGATGATGACAACAGTGTATCAATGAACAGTATTTTGAAGCGTGAAAATGCACTATTAAAAGAACTAAATAAACAACTGAAAGAAAAAAATAAGTTATTGAGTGAATTACTTGATAAGCAGAAAAGTGAAATAAATACCTCAAAAAACATATGCTCAAGTAATTTCGAGTGCCATGACTAACAACAAGCCACAACGAATCCCAAAAATTATAGTTAAAAATAAAGATGCCAAAGATTACCCTATAGACACAAGAAATGATACTGTTGCACACTATCTCATTAAAGATACGAGCATATAAGCAAAAAACTAATTAAGAAAAAGAGTGAAATAATAGTAGATTGTTTAACAGAAGAAAGTGCAAGCAAAGCATATAATGTTTTGAAGAAAAAGCTTGATGAAAGTTGTGATGTTACAAAAGAAACAATAGACAATCCAAAGGTTAAAGTAGTTGGAATAGATAATTTTGAAAATCTAGACAATAAAAATATTGAAGATGACATAAATGAAAGAAATTTTAGTAAATTCAACAAGAAGTGTATAGTATTGCACTCATATGATAACTCCAAAACTCATCTACAGTCAGTCATATTAGAAATTCCTGCTGAACTATATCAACATGTGAGAGAGAATAAAAACAGGATCTTCGTGGGTTATCAAAACTGTAAGGTGCATGACTACTGCAACGTCAAGCCATGTTTTAATTGTGGTAGATATGGGCATAATGGCTTTAAGTAATCCTTCACGGTCGTCTGACTTGGCATTCCTGTCTTGAGAATAAACACAACTCTAGCCGTTTTCCATATTTCAGATACATGAGCTAAAGCTACACTTGCTCTAAAGAGCTTTACCAAGGGGCCCACCAGTTCCTCCAACCCCTCTTGTAGGAAAGCCGGGCAGATTCCATCGATGCTCGGCGCCTTAAAGGGTTGAAAGTTCCTTATGGCCCACTTGACCTTTTCCGATGTGACGACCTTCGCCGCCAGATGCCATATCGCCCTCTGCTGCTTGTTACGTCCCGAGCTCTCATCTTCCATATTGTGAGAGAGCCTACAGCCTGGTAAGTTGGCTTGCAGAAATAGTTTCAGGCACTCCTCGTCCGATGTTGTGTATTCTCCTGTGGGCAGTCTGATAGCTTCAAGCTATACCTTAGGATTTTTTGCAAGTATCTGAAGGAGTCTAGCCGCGTCAGGATATCTCTCGATATCCTTGCAGTAGTCTCTCCATTCTTTGATTCTCACCGCGTTAATGCGGTTTTTATATAGCCTCTAGGCTTCTCTGTAAATCCGCTAATCGATACTGTTGCGAGTGTTCTTGGCCCTGTTAAGGGTCCTCCTCGTTTCTCGTCGCAGATCCTCTATTTCCCGGTTCCACCATGGGGTACCCTATATTCCCCTTGGGATGGTCCAGGGACAGCTTCTCTGGAAAGAGATGTTCACTATCTCACCTAGCTCAAATGCCCAGTGATCGAGCTCATCCGTTGTTTTAAAGCTTGGTTTGAAGGATTAAAGCTCGTTTCTAAGGTTTTCCCTAAAGAACGTCCAGCCAGTTTTCCTGGAATTTCTGACGGCCTTTGTCTCCGAGCATCGTCGTTACTAGATACTGCAGCAGTATCAGTCGTTACTAGATACTGCAGCAGTGCATCGCCCTTGCCGTTAGTATCCGAGCTGCCCCAGACTATGTCGTGAGCATTAGCGTTACATCCCAGTATAAGAAGAATGCTTCGCTGTCTGCAGTATTTGACAAGATCTTGTACCTCCCGTGGTGGAAGTAGCCAGAGGCCACTACTACCTCCCTCTCAGAGCCCTCTCTCACGGGAAGCCTAATCTGTATTGCCGCAAGGTCCCTGCTGCACCTAGCTGGCAGCAGCAGGGCATCAAAACCTTTAACAAGTATACATGCCCTGGGGCGGCTGCACGTGGGATCTCTAAAGATCCGGCCAGCTCTCCCAGACCCATGATTCCCCCCGCATATGCCTGTGTTCATTTTAGCCATGCGCCTGACCAGTGCGGTCGAGGCGCCTTTGCTATGATGCAAGTTTATCTGTGTAAACACTATATCGTCACTAGTCATGGTGATTAGGACGAGGCGGTGTTGCTCTGTTCGCGCTACCTCGGGAACCCTCATCCACCCTGACTAAAATCCGGCCAAGGCTCAGTCGGCTTAGAACCACTCCCGGCTCAAGCCTGTTTCCAAGCACGCTCCTGAACTCAGACATTCCGACCATGCGGAGCTTTGCGCCCTCCCAAAGTTAGGGATCTTATTAATCTCTGTCTGGACCGCTTGACTAACAAGTGCTAACTGCTGATGCGTTAGCTGCTCGTCAGGATATCCCTTGTAGACGATCGTCCTTGTGAGGGGATCCACCATCCTGATAACCATAATTCCAGGCTCCTCGTTGGGCCGTTTTCTGGCGGTCTGATTCGCCGGTGGATTCGAGTCGGCGCCCTTGCGTAGTTTAACGCCTGGAACTCTCCCGTCTGCGCCTGCGGACCCGGCCGCCAGGTTCTGAGGGAGAGAGGAAGGCACAGATCCAGAGTTGGGACTCGTAGCATCCCTTGCTTCAGAAGCCCCCGCCTCCCTCTCTTGTTTTCGCCTCCGAGCCTCTTTCCTCCGCTGTGCTCCCGAAATTTTCGGTTGCAGCTTCAGAGATCGAAGCCCATCGGTTACTAGATCTGCCTGAGGATTCTGTGAGCCCCCTCCCCCGCTCCGGCAAGATATGTATTGGATACACCAGCAGTGCGCGTGTTCGCACCTGCCGACGGTTGTTGCAGGTCCTTTCCCATGCTGACCTGCCAATCCTGAGACAGCACCGGGTTCCCCGAAGGTTCTCCAGAGCTTCCACCCGCTGTGACCTCTGTTGGGTTCTGCAGAAAGTCCCTAAGAGTTGAGGCCTCAGCGAGGTCACTATTTGAGTTTTTGCTGGTGCTAGCTGCCCCAGTAATCCATCGGGTCAAAGTGTTGTAGGCAGTGTTGCCCTTTACGCTCTTTTCCTCTGATTTCGCAGGAGGGTGCTCCACCTCCGGCTGACTAGGCAGTGCCGCCCTGTATCCTTTAGCTTCATTCCCCCCTCCTCCCTCATCTAAATATTTTGAAATTGCTTCCATGAAAGTCCAACGTTTTGTTGTTGTATACTTAGTGCGTTGTAGCATAGCCCACGTATCGTCATTCGAATGGTGATTCTGACACCTAGACAGCGTCTACTGGAAGTGAAAATTTTATTCTGGTACATTTGTTGTATACTTAGTGCACTGTATTATAGACCACGTTACGCTATCCGGAACGTGATTTTGAACCTTGGACATCGTCTTCTGGAAGTGGAAATTTTATTTTTGATTTCGTCTGATTGTCTGTGTGTGTGAGTGTGTGTGTGGCTGTGTGTGTGAGAATGTAGACCGAGAAAAAAATAAGAATTTAATCAGAGTTTATTAGTTTATTAATAATACACTTTGCGTTTAACTGGGTTGAAACTGTCATTCTTCCGATATAACAATGAGTAAATTAGTTTAATAAAAATCTAGGTAAATATATTTAACTTTTAATCTATTAAAATATAATTAGAGTTAAATATAAATTTAATAGTTGTAATAATCAAGTATAATGAATCATATCAAATATGAAATAGTTTAAAGTTAAGAGCAGTACATAATTAAAATAAATAAGAAATAAGAGTCTAAAATATACAAAATATGCATAAAATGTCAATACTTAATACATAATAATCTTAATGTCAGAATATATTGAAAAATTAGATATTAAAAAAAGCCCGCATTAATATTATTGATGACAGTATATACGTTTATTATATAAGTTTTGTACGCTTACTTATTTAATATTGTTTGAATGGTTAGGATAAATAATTGATGGTCAATACAATTATTATAAAAAAGTAAATGTTAAAGATAATATAATTTAGTAAAGTTTATTTAATTAATAAATCTATTATTAAAATGCTTAATAAATTCTACCATTAAAAGCACTTATTTGTATCAAAATTAAATTGTAATTATTTTATTTATTGATATTTTGATTTATTAATTTTTAAAATATATTATCTATTGTAGATGTTATATTAACGTTACCAAAAAATAAAATTGGTCGCTGCTATTGTTATATTTCAACTTATTAATTATTAAAATTATTTAAAATCATTTACTTCGTCACGTGTGGATACACGTCACGGGTGTCTAATTACTATAAGAGAGCGAGTAGAAGAGTGCAATACGGTGGCGGCCGTGACGCGAGGACAGGAGGTCTGCCTTGCAATCTAGAGGATCTCGGTTCAAGCCCGGGGTCCATCACTTTTCGTTGCACTCTTAACTCGTAACAACTTATTGAAGCAACTTATTATTTATTGTCGAATTAATGTGAGGTAAAAAGAGGTTTTGTAGAGCTACTATTCTCAGAGTAGGAAATTATGGAACATATTTTGAAAATTGTAAAATTACTACGTAAAATTGTAATTTTACTATTTGGGAATGAATATTTTACTAAATTTACAGTTTTTCAGTAGTTCATTTACGAATTATATATATCTTAGTTATAATTAATATCTTATTATAATTATATATCTTAGTTCTCATTAATAAATTCAAAATTATAACGGGGTGAGTCGTTTGTCGTTGCAGTCGCGCAGACATTAGCTGCGTGCAATGCGACTGGACTGTTGTCGGCTCCCTCGTAATAATCGAGACTCCTCGTCTCGTTTCTCGCTATGCAGCGAGGTACGGCGGACCAGGTACTGGTCTCCGGTGCAGCGACTAGCGCAGGTAAATGCACGTGTGGCATGAGGCGTCACACGTGCCCGCTGAGGCGGCAGGGATCTTTAGTACAAGGTGCGAGAAGAAAAGGGGAACATGAAGTAACAATTAAGAACTGAATTTATTCTAAATTAGTCAACAAAGCAAAAGTACATTCGCGTGCAAAATTGCGTGCGTCATCGCAAATGGCCTAAGGTCACGAGCGAGCCAGGGAGGGCTGGTGAGAGAGAGAGAGAGAGTATTGAGAGTCGGTACTTACAAAAGAGCGTGTTCGCAGACACTCTTCGAAGGCGCAATCGCACGGAGTCCTTCTGGGGCGCTTCGTCGCAGTGTTCAACGGAAGGTGTCGGCGAATCTCGCGTGAACCGGCCTCTCGGGTGCCTCTCGTTGCACGTCAGCTTTGCAAGGGGGCTGGGTGCGCGGAGTCACAAGTCGGACACGGTGTCGTAATCGCGTAGTATCAGGTAGTACGAACGAACGTCTCAGAGGCCGACGCGTATCTCTCGAGTGGCGCGTGAGTCTCCTCGCGCGAGCTCTCCCCCCCCCACTCTCTCTCACACTTGTAGTGCGCTCCCTTGCTCTCCCGCCACCGTTGCCTGTAACATAACTGTAGACATTAATGATGTTATTATTTCGCATGCTGTGGGAGATTATGACGAGTTAGTAATATTACTCCATAAAATTCAAAATTTATATTATACACATGGTTTATTTTTAAATTTATATACTTTAAAATTCTATCGGGAGACGTGGGATGAGCCCAAAAACACGCTTAGTTGCAAGCACTGTGGGAATCTATTGGAAAATCTCCCAAGAGTTTTCATTGTTTATTGTTATTAATTAACACATTATATTATTTTTAGTGATAGTTCCAGTGGACAGCAATAACAATGTGTTATGAATAATTGATACTGAGTAACAAAATAATATGTATTACAATAAATAATATTATAATTCAATAAATAATACTGCCCGCTTCATTAATTAATGTATGTATCATGTAAAAAAAACATTTAAAAAATCATTTACAATGAATAGTTTTTTATGTTATCCTTTTTATCTGAATTGTATACATACTACTATTACTTACATATACATTTTACTCAAAATTATTAATTCATATTATTAACTTTAATTATTTCTCATGACATATTGTTTTTGACGGTCAAATAAATACTATAGAACTTCATAAAAGTCAAACAAACACTATAAAAGTAATAAAATGTCTATTGAATAAAATATTAGTAATACATTTTTATGTATATCCCTATTATACTTAATTACACTTTTCAAACTTTCGCGCTAAAATTTTATACTGTTCAAACTTTTGCGCCGAAATTTTACACTATTTAAATTTGCGAGGCAAGTATTTGCTTTGCTCAGCGGCAGAAGCATGCATGCATTAGTTCTCCTGCGACGTCGAGACCGTCATAAACAGTCATAGTTAATATGCTTTGCCGACAATCATCTGTTACGCAGAAAAATGATACCTTTGTTGTGAGTGTAACGTCGTGGCCTTGCTAGCACGAAATCAGATAAGTGGGTCCCGTCGAGCTTAGGACTGACGCGCAAGGCTACCATGTTAATAAAAGGATCGTCGGGTGACAACCAGGAACTCGCCTCGGCTGCTTAGTATCTCCGTCTCGACGGACCGCGGAGAGTGTCAGAGTCCTTCTGTGCTCGGCTTAGGAGCTGACGCATCAGCAGTTAGCACTCGTCATCGAAGTGGTCCAGACAGAGATCAATAAGATCCCTAATGGACCCTGGTCCGAGTTCAATGACTCCTTCGTGAAACTGGGATCCATCGTTGTGGTAGCCAGCAACACCTTGTCGAGGGACTGGCTAAGACCTTGGGAGGGCGCAAAGCTCCTCATGGTCGGAATGTCTGAGTTCAGGAGCGTGCCTGGAAACAGGCTTGAGCCGGAAGTGGTTCTAAGCCAACTGAGTCACAGGCATCCGGACTTGTTGATCAGTAGGTGGAGGGTGCTGAGCGCCGAAAACAAAGAGGGGCCAGACTGTGAAACCTTCCTGGTGCTCAGCATACCCGAAACCTCGGTCAGGTTGCTTCGGCAGCGCAATTTCTAACTGCAATGGGGCCTGGGCCGGATTTTAGTCAGGGTGGATGAGGGTTCCCGAGGCAGCGCGAACAGAGCAACACCGTCTCGTCCTAATCACCATGGTTAGTGACGGGATAGTGTTTACACAGATAAACTTGCATCATAGCAAAGGCTCCTCGACCGCACTGGTCAGGCGCATGGCTAAAATGCACACAGGCATATGCCTAATACAAGAACCTTGGCTAGTCGCGGGGGGATCAGGAGTCTGGGGGGTGCTGGCCTGATCTATAGAGACCCCACGTGCAGCGTTGCCAAAGCGTATATTTGTTAAAGGTTTTGATGCCCTGCTGCTGCCGGCTCAGTGCAGGAGGGACCTTACGGCAAAAAAAAAAACGGCACAGACTTCCTGTGGTAGAAGGCTCTGAGAAGAAGGTGGTGGTGGCCTCTGGTTACTTCCCGTACGACTCTCAGGAAGAGCCCCCACCAAGGGAGGTACGACCACGGAGAAGTGGGTGGACAGCTGTCGGGTTTCTAACGAAACTTCACTGTCCGACCACAGATACATCCAATTCGAATAGAAGGAACGATGCTCGGAAACCAGGGCCTTCAAATATCCCAGGAAAACTGACTAGGCGTTGTTTAGGGAAAACCTTAGGAACGAGCTTTAATCTTTCAAACCAAGCTTTGGAACAACGGATGAGCTTGATCACTGGACATTTGAGTTAGGTGAGATAGTGAACATCTCTTTCCAGAGAAGCTGTCCCTGGACCATCCCAAGGGAACATGGGGTACCCCATGGTGGAACCAGGAGCTAGAGGATCTGCGACGAGAAACGAGGAGGACCCTTAACAGGGCCCAGAATACTCGCAACCGTATCGATTGGCGGATTCACAGAGAAGCTCAGTGGCTATATAAAAACCACATCAACGCGGTGAGAATCAAAGGATGGAGAGACTACTGCGAGGATATCGAGAAATATCCTGACGCGGCTAAACTTCTCCGGGTACTCACAAAAAATCCTGAGGTATGGCTTAAAGCTATCAGACTGCCCTATTGCAAAATATTACGTGAGATCTTACATGAGATCTCACCTGAGATCTCACCTGAGATCTCATGCCAAAATCTCATCTGTTATTTTGGTCCGGAAGCTGCCGGATCCTCTTATTTATTCAAAAATGAGTTTTTTAATATTGGTAGTCGCTTATAAGGGGAGCCTCCCCCCAAATAAGTTCAAAAAACTAGGTTTCAAAGCATTTTAGACATTTTTTCGATTTTTAAAAATATCTCATCTAAAATCTCATCTGAGATCTCAGGTGACATCTAAGGTGAGATCTCAGATGAGATATTTTTAAAAATCGAAAAAACATCTTAAATGCTCCGAAACCTAGTTTTTTGAACTCTTCTGAGTAGGAGCACCTCCTTATAGGCGACTTCCAATATAAAAAACCTTATTTTTTATTAAATAAGAGGATCCAGCAGCTTCCGGACCAAAATTACAGATGAGATTATGACATGAGATCTTAGGTGAGATCTCAGGTGAGATCTTATGTAAGATCTCACGTGAGATTTTGCAATAGGGTGCCCACTGAAGAATATACAACCTCGAAAGTGGATTGCTTGAAACTACTTCTAGAAGCCAACTTTCCAGTCTTTTGGCTCTCCCACGAGATGGGAAATGAGAGCTCGGGTAGGAACAGGCAGCAGAGAACGGCTTGGGATCTGGCGGCGAAGGTCGTCACACCGGAAAAGGTCAAGTGGGCCATAAGGAACTTTTAACCCTTGAAGGCGTCGGACATCGACGGAATCTACCCAGCTTTCTTACAAGAGGGGTTCGAGGAACTGGTGGGCCCCTTGGTAAAGCTCTTCAGAGCAAGTGGCTCATGTACCTAAAATATGGAAACCGTCCAAGGTTGTGTTTAGATAGGAAAGCCAAGTCACACTACCGTCAAGGATAACAGACCTATAAGTCTTAACTCCTTTGTGTTGTGTAGACACTAGAAAGGTTGGTGAATAGATTTATTCAAGACAATATCCTAACCGTGTTTCCTTTCCACCCTAACCAGCATGCGTACAGGGCAGGGTTCTCTACAGAGACTGCCTTACACTCGGCGGTTTGGCGCATTGAGGAGCAGCTGAAAAGGGGGGAGATAATGGTGAGAGTATTTCTAGATATAGAGGGAGCGTTTAACTGCACCTCTATTGAAGCAGTTGTCAAAGAGGCAGGACTGCATGGGATGCCCGGGCCATTAATAAAATAGTTTAAGGGCATGCTCACCCGCAGGACTGTGACCTCGAGTCTCGGAACCGTAACGGTCTCCGGCAAGGTCAGTAAGTAATGCGCGCAGGGCGTTATGGTGTCGTCCACCATTTGGTGCCTGGTGGCAAATGGGCTGCTGGAAGTGCTGAATGGGTCGGGCTGCTATGCTCAAGCCTATGTGGACGATTTCCTGATACTGATAAAAGGAAGCGAAATTGACGCAGCCATGGGCGGCATGTCGTTTGAATTAAGGACAGTGGAGAGATGGTGCTGCTTTACGGGACTTCTGGTTAATCTAGATAAAGTCGAGATGGTGATCTTCTCTCGCAAGTTCAAATTAAATGCCTACAGAGCGCCCAAACTCTCTGGAGTCGCCCTACAGGCAAAGGACTCAGCTAAGTACCTCGGCATTGTTCTGGATAAAAAGTTAACCTGGGTGAAGCATCTCACGGCCCAGTGCGATAAATTCCTGGTGGTCTTCCGGACATGTCGTAGGGCATTTGGTAGTAGTTGGGGACTAAGTCCCCGAATTATACTGTGGTTATGCAGGGCTGTTCTGGTACCTCGTCTGGCCTACGCCGCGTTGGTCTGGTGGCCAAGGGCAGAGCTGGTGGGTGCTAGGGCAGCAATGGAGAAATTCAGGGGGCTGAGGGGGGCGACAGGGGCCTATAGGACCACGCCTATCAAGGGACTTGGGATCCTTGTGAAGGTGGAACCACTTCATCTTACTATCACTAGGATGGCTGCTAAGGCAGCGCACAGACTCAATGCGTATGGACAATGGACACAAGGCACGAGGCACACCCGGCTCCCTGATGGAGTGAGTCTCTTGCCGGAATTTTCCATTAAAACTGATATGATGATCCCGCGCTACTTCTTTGGAAGAAGATATTGGTTCGTCATACCGACGGTGAAATACAAGGTGAAATTCGGGACTGGGTTGAGAGGGAGCATACTAAAGAATGGCAAGGAACTCAAGGATGCAGACAAGTCAAAGCGTTAATGGGACAGGACAATAATGTCGGCTGGATCAAGGTGCATCGCAGGAGGCAGCAGAAATAACTCTCGGCTCCTGATACAGATAGTGAACGGGCACATCCGCTTAAGGTATCACAGTCTAAAGATGGGAAAAGGACGCTACGCGTGTATGCAGGTGGTGCGAGGGGGCGAAAGAAATGCTAACCCATGTGCTGACTGTTTGCCCAAAATTTGCGCAGCTCAGACATCAGTGCTTGGAAACCGCGGCAATTTGGAAATTTATATGAGCGCGAAATGAATCATGTATTGTAAAGTTTGATATATTTCCGTGATAGAAAACAAATATTAAAAATATCAATCAAGCATTTATATTTCATTTAATAAGTTAATGAATTAATAGTCTACTACAGTGCGCGCAGCGCACTGCGTCAAGTCTAGTAATATTAAATTTTTTATCACGATGACTCGGTGGTAAAACGATTGCTTCATAATCTTGAGGTTCAGGGTTCAAATCTCCACAAATCCGGATTTTTTTCAATGTAATATTTATGTAAAAATAAATTCTCGATGCAACTTACAAATCAGCAGTACAAAGAAAGATAATTAATAAGTATCAAGTAGGAGTAAAATAATTATTTATTTTTTATGAGAATTTACGATATATCATATGACAATCATATTATCATATGATTATCATATGATTATTGTCAGCCGGGGATATGCCGACGTATTTAAATAATATCTTTTTAGTCAATCTCTTTCTCCTTGTTGAAAATATTTACATCAAATTGAATTTTGAAATTTCACATGTAAAATCTTACATGAATCAATAAAATAAAAACACTTTACGTATAATTTTACAAGAAATTTTACAATGAAAAGAACACCTCAGTCAAAACTATTTACATTAAATTTTACATTTAATTTTATGTAAAGATTTTAAACTTATACATGTAAAATTTTATAGATAGATTTTTATCTATAAAATTTTACATGTATAAGTTTAGAATCTTTACATAAAATTAAATGTAAAATTTAATGTAAATAGTTTTGACTGAGGTGCATAGGGTGGGTTTAAGGGTTTTAGGTTTTAATGTTACACTTTTCCTCATTCGCCTTCCTTCAACGAGCAGACATATTTAAAAATTTAATATTATCTATCTGTTTATTAGGTACATTGATTTAGATCAGGCTTAGGATTTCGTATTTTAATTTTTATTTTTGTGTGAGCTTATGTGCTTAGGATTTAATATTTTCGTTGTATTTTAGCAACTTGTGTGCTGTGCCGGCCTGGCGTAGATGGTTTTAGCCCGCATAAAAATATTATATGAGATCGCATATGAGATCTGACGTAGATCTCATATACATCACATATAAATCTCATATAGATCTCAGTACGAATTTCAGTCATATGAGATCTATATGAGATCTTGGTTCAGTACTTTAGGAGGAGATTTTCGTTCAGTACTTTTATTTTTTTATTTGCATCTCGCCGTGCATGGGGTAGGTAGATTTCAGCTTATGTGATATATTAGTATTTACGTTTTATATTTAAGTCTTGGGTAACTAGATTTATTGCATAGGGTTCTTGTTTTTTAGTTTTAGATTGACATTTTCTTATTCATCGGCACAGCCACCGGTAATTCGAACACTTTCGAATTGATGCAGGGTCGCCCGATGGCTGAATTCAGGGGACGCAGCGGATTACCCCGATGCCTCCTGAAGTTGGCATTTGAGCGACCCTCTAAATAATCGTGACCCCAGCACTGGCTTAAACTTAAGTTTTTTTAAGTTGCGTATCTTCCTGCAGCATTCAAAAATAAGCGGAATGAGAACAAGGGGACTGAGGACATTGTTCTGTCTTATTAGGAATGTTAACATGCAAGCTCAGCCCAGAGGGCGTCTTGGTTCCCAGCCCCAAACCCGTGTTAAATCTATATCTATATATATATATGCTCATGGACACGCTGTTGTGTGTATCACGTGACCTAACTCACACATGCAAGAGAGTGTCCGTGAGCATATATATAGATATACATGTTAACATTCCCAATTCCGCTGTACTCCATCTATGGAGGAAGAGAGAAGGAGAACAAACTCTGTACTATGAAAATGTCCCACTTTCCCCGGTCAAGATCGCCTGGTCCGCCAAGCGGATTGCCGAGACCTAGCGAGTAACAGCTCCCTCTGTTGGCGAAAAATCCTATAGCTCTGTCTGATTTCAGGAATCAACTTCAAGACCACCTCGGATTTTTTTTTCAATGAAAAACGTTGTATAATGATTCATTAATAATAAATATTATTAATAAATCATTATGCAATCAATTATATTTAACAATTTCAGCAAACTAAAAGAGAGAAAGAGAGAGAGAGAGAGCGTGTCGGGAAATACGCTATCTCTCTGTAGTCGTATACGATAAAAGGGATACTTTTATACTTGGACAAGATTAAACTTAAAACTTAAGCTTAAATTTAAACTTAAATACAACTCAAACCCCGACAGGGGGGCGATGATCATATGCTGCTTTCAATTTTAGAT
>JAZHPH010000189.1:136622-180153 GCA_037356405.1 Nasonia oneida | reverse complement strand
CTATATCTCTATCTATCGTCTACTCCCCGTTATGATCGATGCAGTTTCATTTCGGAGTCGTGTTTTGTAGTAGCAAAATACACGAAAACTAGAATTTTTAATTATTACAAGTGATTATTTATAACGTGTCGAATCCTTCGTTCCAGAAGCAGTGTGATTTTCAAGAAGACGTATAATTTTCAATAAGTCATGTTTCGAGGTTATGTTGATAGACTCTTTTCTGTTATGGCTTGCATGCAAGCACGCATGCTGTCGATGTGCCGGCAACGTGCCTGCGTCGGTGGACGGCGAAAAATTTTGTCACGTATGACGTCACGATCACAGCACAACTGCAGCACGCGTGACCCTCAAATGCCCGGCACGTGCTGCTATTGGGGTGAACACGGGTCTAAGGCACAATGCCGTCATGGAGCTCCTCAAAATGTCATCATAATGCTGCCATGAGTGCCAACACGGCGTGACCGCAAAATGCCAACATTTTGCCTTCGTTCGTGCCGGTGTCATACAGCCGGCACACATAGCCGTCATTCTGACAAAGTTTCGTGCCGTCGCAATGTGAGCACGCGTGCTGGCATTACGACGGCACGAAACTTTGTCAGAATGACGGCCATGTGTGCCGGCTGTGTTGCCTGCAAAACTTAGAAAATTTTCGGTCGCACAATTCATGAAACAATGCTTTTCAATGTATTATATATTAAGGCTATTGATTTTGTTAATTTGGGCTATTATTTATCCACCGGACTTGTTTCTTGCCAATTTTTATTAATTATATTATTATGACTACTCTTTCATGACTACTGAATTTATAGCAGCCTGCCAGTTTCGCGCCTTACACGAAATAAGCGGCGAATATCAATGTTGTTAAACGCGTTAATAATAATTTTGGTCATTGTTTATTACAATAACTTGCAACTTTATTAACATCAACAGCTGCTCGCAGTACATAAGGACACAATTATAGCTATGACTTGTAACAAGTGTTCGTGGTCGAGTGGTAAAGTGCCAGCCTGCTAACTGAAAGGTTCAGGGTTCGATCTCCGTTAGGGTTTTAATTTTTTTGTTTTTTCTTACTTTAAGTGTCGGCACGATGCTTGCACCGCGTGCCAGCATTGTGCTGAGCACAATGCCGTCATTTCCGTGTCCCGGAGCAGGGGTACCTGGACGTCACGCGTGGCCCATTCCGAGCAGTCTCGGTGCCGTCATTCGGCCGACATAATGTTATCGGGGTATTATAATACAAATAATTTTAAGTTTATGCCCTAGTGGAAATGGATTGTGTGCCAAAGTGTCCCATAGTGTGCCATAATGTTCCAAAGTTTTCAAATTTGGAAATTTATTATACTTTGGCATACCTTGGTATACTTTGGCACACTCTGGCACACTTCGGCACATTTTGACACACATGGGTTTTTCGGAAATTGAGGACTTAGAACTTTTTTGTACGAAATCTGGAAAACTTGTATTCCCGACGGATTCCCCTGTTGAGGCATCTTTTTCCAACATTTACGGCGGACAGCAGCTTTAAGGCAATTACGGGCAATTGTTAATTAATATTATAAAAGTACTAAGTATCTAAAGCTGCTTGAAGTACATGAGTTTACATTTTTGTATTAACTGTAACGAGTACTTGTGGCTCAGTGGTAGACCTTCAGCTTACTAACCCAAAGGATCCGGGTTCAAGTCTTACTGACGCTAGAATTTTTTTTTTTTATTAAATTATTTATTACTTTCCGTTTTATAACTGAGACATCAAGCTCCACGCGTGCCGTCGATATGACGGCATCGTGCAGTGGCAATGTTTTGGCGCGCGGGCGGCGGGATATATCTCACTGTACCGAAGTGTGCCAAAGTGTGCCAAAGTGTGCCAAAGTGTGCCAAAATGTGCCATAGTGTACCAAAGTGTAATAAAGTGTGCCATGCTGTGCCATACCGTACCAAACTGTGCTATAATGTGCCATACTGTCAAAAAAGAGATGTTTGTTTCCGAAAAACCCATGTGTGTCAAAGTGTGCCAAAGTGCAGCAAATTTCCGAATTTGAACACTTTGGCACACTTTGGCACAGGATGGCACACTTTGGCACAGGATGGCACACTTTGGCACACTTTGGCACACTTTGGCACACTTTGGCGCACTTTGACAAACTTTAGCATACTTTGCCACACTTTGGCACACCCAATTATTTCTACTAGGGTGAGACTTGAGAATCGTTTATTCAGTTTGACAGTTATATTAACTACTCTTTATGAATTAATAGTCATATTAGCTATAAAAAGTAGAAATTGATATACTAACACTATTCTCATAATATAGCTCAGGCAGTTAGGCTCTCAACTGGCATGCCGGCAACCAGGGTTCCATTCTACCTTGGGTCACGATTTTTTATTAAATTGGATAAGGGAGCTTCTGCCATATTATGCCACACTTCGCCAAACAGTGCCAAATGTCCGANTCTGTACTATTATCATATATTTAAATTAATTTTTATAATGGTTCAGTAAATCTGTATATAATTCTGTTTGATTATTATTATAAATAGCAATTGAAAACGATATAACAGATGATTAAAGTGCAGTAAAAATAGCAACAAAAATTTATATTATTACGACAAAATAATAACTAAACATTACATACTACAATTATATATTGGAATTATACATGTACATACATATGTACTCATATGAAAATATATAAGTTCACTGAGAGAAATGTAGAGTTGGATTAAACGGAAACAAATTATTGTATGTAAATATTTTTTTAAACTTGTTAGAAGTTATTAACTTTTTTGAAGGTCACGCATTTATTTATTTTTGTGCCAGAATATATGAAAAATTTAATTTAAGCTAAAAATAGCTAATAAAATCTATAAAATATTACTAACCATTATTAGTGTCCAAAATCTACATATTATAAATCGATTATAAAACTTAGCTTTTATAACATTTTTTTTTGGTAAATAAATTTTCGCCTGGGTCTCCTTGCACATACCCGGCCCAGAAAAACTAGTAGCGCCGCCGCCCCCTCAGGCAACCGCGGTCGGCGCATCCAACGAACAACACCTGCAAGTCTTTGACCACACTTCTGGACTCCGCTTTCTGGACGACACGGGCTCAGCGGTCTCGCTGCTGCCCCGTTCATTCATCAAAAGATCACTCTAGCGCGGCCCGCTTAAGCTGAGCGCAGCCAACGCCACGTCCAGAGATACCTACGGCGCACATCGTATGGACCTGGACCTTCAGCTGCGGCGGCCCTTCGCGTGGAAATTTATGATCGCTGACGTACCCCCGCTAGTCCAGCCCGCAAATATGTATATACATAAATAAAAAAATACTATTGGATAGATCTGAATTTGCTCAGTCCACCCACGTTATTATTTTAATTTGCCCCGCCTTGGTTTTTATAGGAAAAATCAAAATAAAAAATTGAAATATTTACAACTTAATAGCACATACTTATTTGGAACGGATTAATGTAATTTTTATTCCCGTTATTTTACAAAGTAAATCGGTGAAAAACCTCTAGCTATTAGTTTCTTAATATATGATCGGGGCATATATGCTCTAAGTTTTAGTATCATTAGTATTGTAACATATACAAAGTAAATCGATGGGTTCTTTTATCCACGTATAAAAAAAGGATTCTCACCGATTTACTTCATAAAATAACGGGGATATAAGAATTATGTTGATCGCTCAATGTAACCATATGTTGTTGGGTTACATAACATATGAGTGGGACACACTCGGTTTAGTAACATTACTATATAATAGGTAAATGTGCACAGTAAATCGATGAGTTCTTTTTTGGGTTTATCAGAAGAGGTTTTTCACCGATTTACTTTATAAAATAACGGAGATATAAGAATTATATTGATCCCTCAAACTAACATATCATAACATACGATTGGGACATGCTTGGTTTAGTAATATTATTATTGTGACATGTGCAAAGTAAATCGATTATATTGTTATAAACGTGAGTGGATTTGAAAAGTTTTTCTCGTATTGGACACGACAGCGAACCATGCGCAGAATAGTGACGCAGTTGCAACGAAAAATCTGTAATGTCAATAAAATTACTTTTAGTTTTGTCTTCTAATATCTTAAAAAAAATTCTTTAATCACTTGGTTTTCATGTTTCCAAAAACACACAATGAAACTAATAAAAGCTACTAAATTGTAGTAAGATCTAATAGCTGTTATTAGCTATTTTAAGCTTTTTTCTTGGAGATTATTTAACACGCTAAAAAACTATTAAAACCTAATAAAAGCTTAAAAACGTTTGTAAAATTAAAAAATATATAATCAAATCTTTCAAACATTAATAAGTGTTACAAACTATTATTAGAGTCCAAATTCTACACTTTATAAATGGTTATTAAAATCTAATAAAAGCTAATAAGTTTTATTATTAATTATGTGAATAAGATTATTTCCGTTTGGGGATCTCATATGAGATGTCATATGACTGATATTCGTACTGAGATCTCATATACATCTCATATAAATCTCAGTACGTATTTCAGTCATATGAGATCTATATGAGATCCATATGAGATCTACATGAGATCTCATATAAGATCTCATATGAGATCTCATATAATATTTTCACCCGGGAATGTATCATTTACTTGTATAGACTATCTGCTGTTATTTGATAAAATAAGGAAAACAATTTTATTACATAATAAAACATTTATTTTGTGTTTTAATCCTTATAAATTGTAGTGATTCTTCTATACTAAATAATATACAGGGTGACCCAATTTAAACGGGTACCGGTAATAACTCGTCAGGGACAGCCTTAATCGAACAAATGGTAGAGACCAAAGTTGTAGGATATCGAGGGGGAAGTCATCATTATAAAACTTGATGTTATTATAAAATTTAATTTACACGAATTTACACTATGTGGGTCCTGGACGTGGACATCAAGTTTTATAATGATGACGAAACGCAGGAAATGGTACGCTAGATGTTAAAATTCCTTTCTTCGATGTTAAGTAGACGACTTTGTTTAAAACGCAAAATTTCACGGGCCTTCAGAACCTGGAGTCGAAAATATGGGAACTCTTTGAAAAAAGAAAAAACCAATTTGACCTAGAAATGACCTTTAAGGACAGGTTAAATTCGAGGTCGCAGTTACGCACCCCCTCGATATTGTACAATTTATGTCTCTACCATTTTTTTTATTCTGGCGTTGCCAGAAGAATTACGCAGGTGGATCTTGTTGAACTGGCCTCATGACCTTGAGATAACCTTCGGTACCGCTCCGAATTTTCCGCTCTTTTCATTCCCACAATAAAAAAATAGGGTTCCTATTTAAAAAATCAAAGTTGACCTTCAAATGACCTTGAAAATCGATCTCAAGGTCAAATTCAAGGTCACCATCTGCCCCCCCCCCCCCCCCCCGATATCCTACAACTTTGGTCTCTACCATTTTTTTCGATTAAGGCTGTCCCTGACGAGTTATTACCGGTGCCCGTTTAAATTGGGTCACCCTGTATATTATTTAGTAGTACAAATTTAGATTATAAATATCAATCTTGACTTAAAACATATTTTAGATCTTTTCGATTTTTATCTTGAAGTGTAAACTTTACAAAGTTATAAATCTAACATATTTTTAGGTAAAAGTAGCATAAAATTTCATGGCTTACTACAGCACAAATTGCTCAGGCAGTAAGATGGATTATGAAGTTGAGGACCGGAATTCAATCCTCGGTTAGGACAAAGTTTTTTTTTCATTTTTTGTAGTTAATTTATTTGAATTAGCAACAAGTCTATTTTTCATAATTTTTTAATAAACATAAAATAATTTAATTTATTTTAATTGAAACAAATACTTTAATTTTATGAGTGATTTCTGATGTGATTTTGAAGGTGATGGATCGTGTGATAAATCACGGGACTATTTTCGCCAGGATTAATAAGATATCACAACCCATGCAACTACGCACCCCAAGTTGATGTAAATCTTAGTTTGCTTTGTCTGTTAACTTTTAATAGTTGTTCTTAACAATTTTCTTTCACGTCAATTTCTTTTAATCAAAGTATGTTATTAATTTTATTAAGACAATAAATGTCCATATACTTATATATTTTCATATGAGTACATATATAAACACATGTATAATTCCAATATATCATTGTAGTATGTAATGTTTAATTATTATTTTGTCGTAATAATATAAATTTTTGTTGCTATTTCTACACTTTAATCATCTGTTATATCGTTTTCAATTGTTATTTATAATAATAATCAAACAGAATCATATATAGATTTACTGAACCATTATAAAAATTAATTTAAATATTTGATAATAGTACATATTGAAAAAAGTATTTCTGTATCTTATTTTATCGCATCACAAACTATATTAAAATGATAAAATATTATATTGACATAGTTTATATTTTATTCTTGTAAAACCTGCTCCACAATGAAAAATAATAAACAACATATATGATCTGCGAGCGAAGCGAGCATTATTTGCTAGTACATATTACTTTAAAAAAAATTAACTTTTAAAAAATTAAAAGGTTAGGCGAGTTTGATAGAAAAGAACTGAAATCAATCAAACAAAGTCAAGTTTATTATATTTAATCGTAATGAAGCGAGGAACAACTCTCAAGATAATTACTATTTAACTTGCCATGCCCGTTTTATTGTACTTATGGTGTTTGTATGACGTTCAAATACATAGAAAGAAAATTTTAGTTGTCCACCAATAAACAAAATGAAACGTGCATGGCAAGTTAAATAGTAATTATCTTGAGAGTTGGTCTGTTATGTATGTGTGTGCTTAGCGCTCGCTTCGCGGTACTGGTGTACCTGTGCGATGAGTATGTGTGAGGGAGGAGCAGAAAAAGGGGTGCGCAGAACGAACGGCGCGAGACGCAGGAGAAAGTAGAAACGCGGTAGCCGCCTGGCGCATGTACAACTACGGAGATACTCGTCAGTGAATCTAAATAAATCTAAAGCATCTTTACGAACACGGCTCTCTTTCATTCTGCTTCCAATCCTATTAACCTTTTCCTACGTAAATACACAACAAGTTGGCGACAAGGATGGTTGGAAGTACATGATTTTTCTTTGATTAAAAAACTACGACGAAAGCCACGTGGCTAGCCAAACCACAGTGCGGCAGCCCATACAAAATTCATTAAGTGAGATACAGTAAAATACAGTGAAATACAGTGAGAAGAAAAGTATCTCTGCGCATTTACCTACAAGCGCACAACTTACGCCAAGAAGATGCCTACAGAGACAGATACTTCAACAAGCACGACCGGCACCGTAACGACAATTGCGCATACAAATCTACAGTTAAATATTGAGAATTTTACACAAGGTGAAACGAAATGGGACCGGTGGATTCAAAGACTGGAAATCGGTTTCTCATATTACAATATTCGCGACAATAAAAAAGTGATGTGTCTATTGTTTCATTTAAGTGCGAAAGCGTTCGATAGTTTGTGTGATTTTTTAAACGGTGTAGAACCTTCAACCCTAAATTACGAGGAGTTTAAACAAAAACTAAAAAATCTGTTTGCTCCAAAAGCTATCGAAATCGCAGAAAATTTTAAATTCTACAATCGTAAGCAACTACCAACCGAATATATTAGTGCGTTTACAAACGCTCTGAACAGTTTAAGCCTATAGTGTAATTTCGGTTAATTCAAAACAAAAGCATTGCTAAATCAATTCGTGGTGGGAGTTCGTGACACACGTTTACAAAGACGACTCCTGGAAATGGTTGACCTTACGTACGAAAAAGCCGTTCAAGCAGCAATTGCTATGGAGTTAACGAATAAGGAAGCCAGCACAATCATGCAAAATAAAAACGCTACAGTACATGTCTTACACACCGACAGGAAAAATGTGACCAACTACCAGAAAAATAAGAATAAAAGCAGTAAAACCTCGACTCCGAAACGAGGAAATCCGCGCGGGAATACGTCCGGTAAACCAAAGTGCTACAGATGCGGTAAAAGAGGACACAAAGCAAATATTTGCAAAGTCAACCCGAAAACACTGACGTGTGATGTCTGCAATAAAAAAGGACATGTCCCCGTCGTGTGTCTAAACCGCCGTGCTAATACGAACCACGTCGACGAATACGAAAGTGAATCTGACAGTGATGGAGAAATGTTTGATTTTCATGTAATCGACGACATGAATCAGTTGGAACAGGTTGAAGATAGAGAGAAGTTTTTGAAAACTCTACAAGTCAAAAACGTCGCCGTGACCTTCGAGATCGACAGCGGAGCGGCTGTTTCCATCATGTGGGACAAGGACGCACAACGACTCTTCAAGGGCTCTACAGTTCATCACACTAAAACTAAGTTAATTGCATATTGTAAAACGAAAATTCCTGTTACGGGTTACATTACGGTGAAAGTGAAATGTGCGAGTGTTATTTTTGAGGTAAATTTATATTTAACTACGATAGAACGTCCTCCTATCGCAGGCCGCGAGTGGCTACGTAAATTAATACGAGCGGGAGGCGCTGAACAACTATTCGATAATACACTGCAAATTTGTAGCATCGAATGCGAAAAAGAAAGAAAAAAACAAGTAGATAAGTTACTTTTGACTTACTATAATTGCACAAAGAAAGACAAAGAAATCACGGGTATCAATGCCACATTAACTTTAAAGGTAAATACACGTCCGGTTTTTCTAAAGGCGCGTCCTGTACCTTTCAAACTTACTCCGTTAGTGAATAACAAATTAGACCGTTTAGAAGCAGCAGCTGTTTTAATTAAAGTAAATACTTCAGAACACGCAACTCCCGTTGTTCCAATTAAAAAAAAAAAATAACACGGTACGTCTGTGCGGCGATTACAGTGTGTCAGTAAACCCTAAACTCATAGTAGACGAACACTCCTTGCCAACGACTGATGAAATGTTCGCATCACTGGCTAGATATAAACATTTTTGCAAAATGGATTTAAAACAGGCGTATCTCCAACTAGAAGTCGACGAAGAGAGTTCGAAACTTTTGACCATAAATACGCATAAAGGTTTATATCGACCTACTCGTTTAATGTACGGAATCGCGTCGGCTTGTGCGATTTGGCAACGCGTTATGGAGAACCTTCTAAAGGAGATCGAAGGGGTTTTCGTATTACTTGACAATATACGCATCGCTAGCAAAACCATTTCTGAATTACAAGAGAGGTTAGAATTAGTACTAAAAAAATTACATGAACATAATATAAAAATCAACATGGAAAAGTGCGATTTTTTTCATAATAAGATAGAATTCTGCGGTTATGTCATAGATAAGTTTGGGTTGCATAAAAGTAGTAATAAAATAGAGGCTATCAAAGACATGCCTTGACCACAAAATGTCAGCGAATTCCGATCTTTCATCGGCTATTACAGCCATTTCATTCCAAATATCAGTAAAATCTTGCAGCCGTTACATAATTTATTACAAAAAGAGACTAAATTTATATGGTCGGAAGCATGTGAAAAGGCATTTCAAGAAGCAAAAAATGAATTCATTAGTGACAAATGTCTCACTTTCTACGACTCCAACTTGCCATGACGGAACTGAGAAACCAATCAGGTTTATTTCGAAAAGCTTGAATAATACGCAAAAAAATACGCGCAAATAGACAAAAAGGCGTAAGCTATAGTTTTCGCGGTAAAAAATTGCACAAATACCTATATGGTGGTAAATTTACATTAGTGACAGATCACAGACCGTTAACGCAAATTTTCTAGAATATATAGTATATATATATTTTATAGAATAATTTTCTACAATAGTCTAGAACAAGACACATTAGTCCGAAACCAAAGAATCGTTGTACCACAAACGTTAAGGAACATAGTGCTACAAGAACTACATATAGGATATTTCGGTATTGTACGCATGAAAGCGCTCGCTAGAGGACATTGCTGGTGGCCAAATATTAACTCGGAGATAGAGAATTTAGCAAAAAACTGCGCAAGCTGTTTAACATTCCAACATCGCCCCCCCCCCCCAGGCGTTAAGAGCGTTCATATGGACTACGCAGGTCCTTTCCGAGATAAGTAGCTTCTAATCCTTGTTGACGCGTATACCAAGTGGCCTGAAGTGTATGTCACACGAGGCATGACCAGTAAAGAAACAATTACTGTTTGCAAGAGAATATTCTCGACGTTCGGTTTTCCAGACGTTCTAGTGTCAGATAATTATTCTAGTTTTAAATCGGACGAGTTCACTAATTTCACAAAAGAATTAGGAATCATTCAGAAATTTATAGCCCCGTATAACCCATCTACTAACGGGCAAGCAAACGGTACCCCAGTTAAAAATAATTAGCTGAATTTAGTATATGATATTGTTATATAATTTTATTACATGTTTTTATTATATGATTTTTTAGTCCCAAATATTCATGTAATAAAATCATGTACAAACATTATATAATTTGTAACACAACGAAATTTCGCCGCGCAATAACGGCATTCGGCGCGGTCGGGGTAGACCGTCTCAAGGCTGCAAGAATGAGAGAGAAAGATTGCATGTGATTAATTGCGCCGTTTATTTTTTCGAGTAAACGGCGAGAGAGGAGGAGTGGCTGCGACGGACAAATAGCAACCATTTACCTCGACAGGGCGTTCAAGTCGGCCCCACGCACCGTAAGACAGCCGATGCAGGTGGCAGAACCCTTCGTGGGGTCTGCTTACGTGAGAGTCTGATGCAGCAGGACTGGCGTAAAAGCAGCTCGCCTGCACGAAAGTCAGGAGCCAAAACTACAGTGTCTCACGTTCGTAGTGACAGATGCTACCCAATCAAGGGCCCTGATGACGGGGCATTGGGAGTAGCTACAGGTTCCACGGCCAAGAGCAATCTTGGTTGTCTGTGAGTAAAAGGCTGCCTGTATGTTGCGAGAGTTTGAATTTTGCGGCTATTTTCTCCGACAGTGTGTCCGCGCGGATATCAGTGCGCATACGCGACCGCGCGACGCGGCAACGGTGCGCGAACCGATACTGTTGCGAGCGAGCAGAATGTCGGACCGCGACGCACTGACCAATCAGCGCTCCCGCGACATGGTGGCTAGGGAGAGCAGAGTGGTGGCCGCGAGCGCTCGAGCCGGCACTCGCCTGCCCTGACTGCTCCTAAACGGACGTACTCCCGGTATTCCAGCTTCGCCCCGGTAACAATCTTCGGCTCAACCTCGTTCTAGAGTATTTCTTTGTAAGGTCAGTGAGTCATTTCCTTGTCTCTGGTCGAATCCGTCTTGCAGGTGAACAGCCGTTCCACGCTTTGGTCTCGCAAACGGTTCGAGCTATCTCGCGTGTGTACTGATTACCTTCGGATCACTGTCTTTCTCTTTATCTTGTGTTCCCGTGGCGAAGAAAGGGCTATCTCGTTTGTATAGTGCGAAACACGGGTTATCTTATGGTGTGACAATAAATCGTAAAAATAAGAATTTAGTACAAAATGTAGAAATAAGGATTTAGTAAAACCGTCAAATAATATTTGGCGCCGGCACCTGGACGCACGAGTCGTAAGGTGGTCGGGCAATCTTAGAATAGGTCGTTCTGGCGTTTGCGGAATTCGCGTTCGACAAAAATAGGAGAGTGAGTGTGTAACGTAGCTTTTTATTAAGTGTGTTAACTTGTTGTTCCTCGAGCCTTGAGGCGCGTGCAAGTCACGCGGGGTATCTTTCACTCTGCAAAACCTCGCACCGGGAAACAAATAGTCGCGAGACTCTGACGCTCGCGGAGAGCATCTGGCGCCACCGGGTTAAGTTCCGGGCGAGAAATTTCATAGTAACTTGGTTGCACGAAGAACTCAAGTTACAAATTATATCAAAAATAAATTTCATATTCATGTATCTTGCAACATAACTCGAAGAAATATATTTAAAAATCATAAGATACAAAAGGATGATGAAAGGTAAAATAAAGAAGTGATTTATGCATTTATCTAGTTATTATATATAGCTAGAAAGTATCGTATATAACAATAAATTTTATCTTGCGACTAGAAAGAGTTGGTGCGCGCTTCCACATTTTGTCAATCATCGAAAGGTATTTCAAATCTGGCCCATATTACATCGATTTTTTATAAAAATATAGCGGTCAGAGGTCTGGAAACTTGCATACCAATTTATAAATGTCCTGCTCTAACACAATATGCATTAATTGATGACGATAGGGTTAGTTTGTGTTTTCACTAGAAAAAGTTGTTTAGCAACTGTTTAGCTTTACACACGTTAGATCAATTTCCTCTTGAATCATAGCATTCAGAGGTCTAAAAACTTGCATGGTGCTTTAAAATGTCCTTTTGTAACATACAATACATCAAAAATGGTGCAATTCAAATTGTATTGTGTTTTGACCAGAAAAAGTTATTACGCGTTTCAACTTTTTGTTCATCAATAAGAGAAAATGTTCAGTTTTTCACACTATGGATCAATTTTCTCTTGAATTTTATTATTTAGAAACCATGTTTAAAATTTATAAATGAAAATCCTTTGTATATCAATACTTGATACTGTTTTCCAAAATGATACTTCATTAACTTTATTATCAAATAATTTGATTTTTAACAATTAATATCGTCAACTAAAATAATAAAAAACAATTTATGTATAGCACAAGATCTTGATTTTGACATTTCTCTGAAGCACACTATGAGAAAATTAAGGTTGCAGCAAAGATGTATGTTAACTGTTAACATAGGCATGTTTGATTTGTGCCAATGATACGTATGTTAATAGTTAACGTAGCTATATTATGCCAAATAGCTGTATATTAATAGTTAACATATAGCTCCTGTACGAGTTTTAATAGAATGTAAACTAATAATCAGATAAAAATATTAGAAAACGCTCTTGTATAAATTTATATTTTAATACTTTTGGGTCTGAATACTAGATCTGGTAGTTTTAGAAATACAATAATGTGTGTGATTCCAACTGATTCAGCCGCCTCTGGCATTTCCAAAAAAGTATTTAATCGCTAGTTTATCACTATTAGTTCAAAAGTAATGTTGTAAGTGAAGCGAAAGTTTTACTTGCCGTTTTGAAATTCGCCCTCGCATATAATCTTTGCCATTCTGGAATAGCAGATCTATTCAAAATGATCAACTGTTTCATTGGTACGCGTAAATTTCCTGATACCCCTTATAAAGTTGATCAGTTGTTTGATTCAAATGCAGGATTAGATTTTCATCCTGTATGCCCTCATTACAAAAAGTATATAAAGCAGTTTCACCATGATGATCGCGAAGTTACATATTTCTTAAGACGATATAGCTATTAAAACTGATAGAATGAAAAAATATGTATTTCTGTAAATGCCAATAATTGTACATATTTATCTGTTGGGTCTAATTTATATTATTATTAAAATATGGAAAATATGTAAAACACATGTGTACAATATTCATTATAAATCATTCTTATATCATTTTGTCTACCTTTTATCTTGTAATGCTATATGTATATGTGTCGTTTCCCTTGTAAATCATATTGTTATATATTTTTACTATACATGATTTTAGTATATGATTTTATTACAAGAATAGTTTGGACTAAAAAATCATATAATAAAAACATGTAATAAAATTATGTAACAATATCATATACTCTCCTAATTATTATTTTCAACCGGGCGTACGTGCAAACGATCAAGGAAGCTCTAACCAAAATTAAAAATAAGGGAGATTTCGAAAGTAGCCTCCAGGATATCCTCTAACAGTATATAATCACGCCACATATCATTACAGGAGTGTCTCCCGCAAAACTAATGTTTAATCGGGACATCCGGTCTAAACTAGACTTAATGAAATCAAGCATGCTAAAAACAAAAGATATTAAATATAATGAGAATAAAAGAAAACCCAAATTTCAAATAAAATAAAGGGTAGAAGCGAGGTCTTTACTGGCCTTCTTGGCGCTACCGCGCCACTTGATAATCAATCTTCAAAATATTATAAAAATAAACACTATTTACTGGTCCAGTTATCGCCAATGTCTATAAATATTTCAATGCAAAATCCCTGCTAAAAATAACCAATTAGACCCGATAAAAAAAATCTAATCGGTTTGAATACGTTTTTGTGATCCGGAATTTATGAATATAAACCGATTAACATAATTATAACCGATTTGCACCGGTTGGGCAAAATTCTTGACGATGTTCTAATCGGTTAAAATCGGTTATAATAGTGTTAATCGGACTAAACAAAATTAACTTTTAAAAAGTAAAAGGTTAGGCGAGTTTGATGTATTCAGAAAAATTATCATGTATGTCAATTACGTAGCATTTTATACATATTTATTGCAACAATATGATAACAAATAAATAATCAAGCAATGAAATGACAGATAAAAAAGAACTGAGATCAATCAAATAATGTCAAGTTTATTATATTTAAGCATAATGAAGCAAAAAAATTGTTTAGTTCAATCAAGGGCTTACTTAACTTAAAGTTAAGTTATATATTGATCAATTAGGGATAACTGTCAAGATACATACTACGTAACTAGCCATGCCCGTTTTATTTTACTTACAATGTTGTCTATTAGTAACTGATTTGTACATACTTATTTGTGTACGTAACTTTCTATCACGTTTTAACATATAAAGAGAAAATTTTTTTGCCAATAAACAAAATGAAACGGGCAAGGCAAGTTACGTAGTAAGTATCTTGAGAGTTATCCCTAATTGATCAATATATAACTTAACTTTAAGTTAAGTAAGCCCTTGATTGAACTAAACAATTTTTTTGCTTCATTATGCTTAAATATAATAAACTTGACTTCATTTAATTGATCTCAGTTCTTTTTTATCTGTGATTTCGTTGCTTGATTATTTATTTGTTATCATATTGTTGCAATAAATATGTATAAAATGCTACGTAATTGACATACATGATAGTTTTTCTGAATACATCAAACTCGCCTAACCTTTTACTTTTTAAAAGTTAATTTTGTTTAGAGATTTCAGTCCTTTTTAGTACATTTTTTTTTATATTTGGTACTGATATTTGATATTTGTTCTAAAAATAAAATATAAACACGGTGCGAACTATCTATACCTCGTTATCGGTGTCCCCGTACACCTAGATACTGCCCTCGAATCATTTTTACACCTAGACACCTAAAACCACGGTGCGAACCACCTAGACCTCGTCATCGGCCACCCTGTACATTTGCACGCCGTCCTCGTATTATTTATTTACCTTGACACCAAAAACCACCGAGCTCACCATCTAGACGTCGTCATCGGCCACCCTGTACACCAAGACACCGTCCTTGAATGATTTATACGCCTAGACACCAAAAACCACGGTGCGAACCAGCTAGACCTCATCATCGGCCACCTTTTATACCTAGACACCGCCTTCGAATGATTTCTATACCTAGACACCAAAAGCCACGGAGCACACCTCCTAGACCTTGTCATCGGCCACCCGTTACACCTAGACGCCGCCCTCGAATCATTTTTACACCTAGACACCAAACACTACAGAGTATACTACCTGGACCTTGTCAACGGCTACCCTTGCTACTTAGTTACTGTTACTGCTATGGAACGCAGAGTATGCACTGGCAACCTCTTAATTCTGAATATCGTAATATATATGCACTTAAATGCGTTTTTGTTTCGGATTCGATTTGAATTTTCGCGCTGCGGCCAACTTCACGGTCCTACCGTTTTTCGCAGTATGCTACATATGCTTATAATCATAATTATAAACATGTTTATCGGAATATTTTTGTTGGAAATAAATTTTAGCATGTATAAATATGTTAATAAGACGAAATCTCATTCACATTATAATAAAGTAGTGTGTAATGTACAAAATAAACTTTCTGCGGCCAACTTCATGGTCCTACCACTTTTACTGAAGAATATAATAAACCTTATTTGAGCATTTCTGAAATATACACTCGTACATTATAAAAACTAGGTATCTTTTTGTCAAAATTTTTGTTGAAAATATTAGTTTATGCATATAAAAAATGATATAAGTCAAAATCACTAAGAGATAATGATGAAAAGTATGATTTTCTTTAAAATGAAAAATGCAAACATCAATATAGAAGTAAATAGTGTCACGGGCGCCAAGGCTTCGTCTGCTTCTCAAACTCGCCTTCGTGGCGCTACCGCGCCACTTGATTATATTCGGAAATCCCGGATCACAAAAACGTATTAAATCTGATTGTTATTTCTTTTATTCAATCTAAATCGTTTATAATTGTCTAAATGTTGCGGTCTAGTATGCTATGGTTCATTAATTGGTTTAATGGGTTATAATCGCACGTATATCTTATGATTAATTGGTTAGTGTAGTAACTTAAACGGCCTTATATACTAACCATCATAGATTCTTTGCGCTTGCGAGTGAGAACGTGCGTCCGTAACAGTCTAATTTGTAACGATTCGGTTTTTCCCCGGGTGTTGAGTGATCAGTCGGATCTAGAATTCGACTAGGGGAAAGGGTTAATAATGAGTCTGTTTGTGTATTTTAGTAACAATAAAGATGTATATTTCGTATCAAAATCAACAATGTAGGTGTTAGATGTTAAAGCTCACTTATAACAGAAATCAAATAACGCGATTCGTTAGGAGGATTTCGCCTTTACAATTGGAATTGTTTAAACTAGCGCGATTAACAATATCTTAGAGCGACTATACAATTACGGTGCAGTTACGAATGTACGCTTGCGGCATCGGTGTATTGGGTCGGTGTCGGAATTACGGAACGGTGACGGATTTTGAGGTTAGGATTTCATTCGGCTGCGGCGGAGTCGCATGATAACGGTTTCGATCACCCTGTGTGCGTACAGTGGAGGTCGGAACGGTTTTTCGGTGTTTTGAGGTTATCTTTGGACTCGTAGAGTCGTGAGCGCACGGCTCTACGGATCCTCGTCGCTGATCTCGACAAAAGGAGTCGTGAGACGATGGCGTAAAGGTGGGTCCGGAGGTTAGAGGTTAACTTCAAGTTCACTAGGACGTGAGCGGACGTGAGCTCACGAGGAAGAGACTCGGTGTCGTTCGGGTTTTCCCGATTATCTCGGGTGCTCACGATGATAACCCAGGGAATCGGGATTCGGTGTTGCTAACTAGTTGTCAGGTGTGCTCACGAGACGATTTCGTCGGCGAGAGTCTAGCTCTGGCTCTTCTTGCAGTATCGTGTACTCACGGCACTGCCTGGATCGGAAGCTCGAGTAGAACTGCTCGTTGCGCCATGCGGTCGGCCTTATAAAGCCGCGCAGCGTGTATGTGTATAGGTGCGTTCGCTCCTGCCGCCTGGTGCGTTACGGCTGAGTCGCTTGTCGGGCTGCCACGGCCAGTGCTCATGCGGACATGCCCTTCGGTTAGTGCGCGCACGTGCTCATTTTGCGTCGAGCGGACTCCCATTTCGCTTGTTGCGCGTGCGAACTCGCTTCGCGTATAGAGCCTAGTGCGGCCGCCTTCACGTATATTTATGCACGAGACTCGTGTCTCGTTGCAAATCAATTTTTTTTTTAAATCGGTCTAAATCGTCTGTAATTGTATAAATGTTGCGGTCTAGATTGCTATGGATCTTTAATCGGTTGAAATAGGTTTTCATTGTAGTAATTGGTATTGATCGATCGAAATTTGTACAAATTGATTTTAATCGGTTTTACTGGGTTATAATCGCACGTATCTTATATGATTAATTGATTAGTATAATAACTTGAACGGCCTTATATGCTAACCATCATAGATTCTTTGCGCTTGTGAGTGAGAAAAACCGGACGCTACCTGGCGGCGTGTCCGCAACAGTCACTTTGTTCGCCTTATACATGTCTATTTTAGATAAAAATAAAAAACCGATAACTGATGAACTGAAGTAATGTTTTCCAAGGTACTTTGTCTGCTCTTTAAATGAAGTGGTGCGCTATGTGATCACTATTACTTGACCGATGACCGAATCCAGATAGTGCGCAATCATAAAATGTCAGTTAAATACAAATTTCAACCAATTCCGATTATAACCGATTATTACCGACCTCGACACTACTTTTTTAAACACGGTTATGTTTAGAACAACAATATTAGGACCTATCAATTCAGTTCATACAGATGACCCCTGGTCGACAAAACATCGTCTACAAGAAACAACATAATATGCATCGAATGTACTGAAAAACATCACTGAAAGCGAAACGCTTTGCTTTTTATATTAGACACTTGCCGATATTTAAAGGTTCGCTGATGAACACACATACATGCACACACATAGACACACATATACACTCAAAGTATGCAGATATTCAAATATTGCTGATAAATTCATTAAACTGTAATGGGGCAAGACTTGACGATGAGAGAAAACATCGTATTTTTTTCCTGTTCTAATTACTAGTTTTGTTACCGGATAGTATTTTTAATATACTGACCATGCTTTATAAAAGAAATTTGTATTCTTATGAAACAGATTAATTTTTCAGATTCGTCAATTGCATAATCTAAATAAAACTACTCAATCTCATTCGAATATTTTTATTGATCTGCTGCAGCAAAAAATAATGTTAAATTCTAATAACAATTTATTTGTGTATAAAAGATTTTAGGGATTGTGTAATGATAGTTAATGATACGATAAGAAAATAATAATCAACGGGACTTTTTTCGCAATAGCATTATTCCAACTAAGGAAACAGACTAAACTATTTCTGATAAATGCTGCACTACAGGATAATACTTATTTAACATGGTCGGTCAGTATTTATTTGTTTCTATTCCTTTTTCCGTGTAACGTGCCTAATCTTCCGTCACGACAGATGCAACGTTTCCATCTGTCTAGCAGCCACGGCTATGCCGGAGCCAGAATGGCAGTACGATACTGCAACGTACGACAGTCCCGCCATCTACGACATTTTGTATGACACTTATGACGGTTTATGTCGCGTTTTCGCGGCCTATAGTTTTGGACTTATTGAACGACGACAGCGCCACTGTGTGCTCTCTCTTAAATAGATGTGTTCTTATCTAAATGGTTCTTAATTCTGTTACTAAGGTTAAATGAGATTTATATTTATGTAGCAAATTATATTATTCGGATTGTTTGTCCAATTTTAATATTGAAGTTTACACTCCATATTTAGTATTTCAGATTTTAGTTTGTTTTGACTTTTCGATTTTAAATTGTAAATTGTATTGCATATATTAGGAATGTTAACATGCAAGCTCAGCCCAGAGGGCGTCTTGGTTCGCAGTCCCAAACCCGTGTAAAATGTATATCTATATATATGCTCATGGACACGCTCTTGTATGTGTGTATCACGTGACCTAATTCACACATGCAAGAGCGTGTCCGTGAGTATATATATATAGATATACATTTAACATGGGTTTGGGGCTGGGAACCAAGACGTCCTCTGGGCCGAGCTTGCATGTTAACATTCCTCATTGTTGGTGCATAATAACATTGTTTAATAGTTATTATTTTTCTCTAATTATTAGTGATATATGTGCGTGTATGTATATAATTTATTAAATTGCATTGCAAAGTGTTCCATGTATGCGTATCCTGCCTTCAATAAAGTACTTTAATGGAATTATTAGATAAGTAATTTATTATAAATTAAAAACAAAAATTATTGTTTAAAACTTTTTTTATTAAGGATTTACTTTCTGGAATTTATTTTATTATTGCAGGTTCTTCAATGTTTATGATGTTTGTAGCAGATGAATTTTTTTATCAGCCTCTTAACTAGTAAAGTATATTGTTGAGTTATTCTTGATTTATTGAAATTATTTATCTTGTATATAAATGATTTTGTTGCATTTTATTGCAAAGTATAATGTCATTAATATTTCATTATAATTAAAAATTGTGTAATAATTTGTTTACGGTTAAAATTATGATTAAAGTATTGTTCTTATTTTAATTAATAATATCATTATTATTAATTTTTCAATGCAATAATGATTGTTATTTATGATTGTTATAATTTTCTATGTATAATCTAGTTACAATTTAATTAATGTATATAATGCATAAATTACATATATCATTGAGTTAATGATTTACATTTTTATAATTTATATGTATTTTTTATAATTATGAGGCATAGTGTTACATTCAGAACAAGCAAGATTAAAGATTTATCGTTTCAGACTTTGTATTTCTATGCGGTAGTTGTATATGTATGTTATACACATCTACACATATGTAAGTGTTTAGTGGACGCAAGAGTATAATAAAAAGTTCACCCTGGCAAAAAAATCACGTGATTAATCATATGATGACGCGACATCGTCTACAATGAACAGCAGCACTTAAACATAAAATATACCAAAAAAGTACTCCTGATTCCAGTAGACAATGTCCAGGTGTCAGGCTGACAGGTCGTCGCGACATCGTCTACAAGAAAGAGGTTCGTATGTAAATCAAATGCACAAAAAAAATTGTAACTTCTTGAAGATGATGCCTAGGTGCCAGGATGACTCCTTGATCGACGGTGCATCGTCCACTAGAAGGAGCATCGTATGTAAATCAAATGTGTCGATAAAAATCGAATCTTTCATAGACGATATCCAGAGGCTTTAATGAAATGGAAAATATATCGAAAGTCGCAAAGAAAATCGATATTTTTGGCGTTAGGAAAGGAGTCACAGTGACCGTCGCGACGCGCCCTGCCGCATAATGAAATGCCGGGAGAATTTAATTAAAAAATGCTTTTTGCCCAATATGCTCTAGGACGACAAGCAGATCACCTGGACTTTACGGCGATGATGTTTAGGTGTTCGGCTCTACCAAAAGGTCTACATCGTCTAAAAAATAGTACATTACGATACTAGTTGCATAAGTCACACTCTACAGCACAGCGTGTATAAGCGCCCGAGCGTAGCGAGTGCGCTTAACGCCGTGCCATGAAGATCGACTCATGACGCGTGTATCGTACGATATTTTATAGCACTGGCTAGTATAAATCTGCTGTCACGCCTATCCGTGGCATTAGCAGTCCTTTTTGCACCGTGAGATATGCACGGTGCAATAAAAGACTACTTATGCCACGGATAGACGTGACATTAATGCGGACTTATGCTACGCAGTGCTATAAAATATTTTTTTCAAATGTAAAAATTTGCAGGTTATGTAGGTCCAATCTATCAGAGATTTGAAAGGATATGCATGCAATTTTGTCTACAAATTAAATTGTTTGTAGACACTCAAGCTTTTTTATAATTATAAATATTCATATTAAAATAAAATTTATTATTTTTCTTTACAAAATTTTATTGAACCTAATATACTACATTATTTTTAACATTTGATCAGTCGTAATAGTACATACAAGGAAGTACAGTCGTTGATTATTCCCGCGGGTGAGAGATTATTTTGGTCCCGAGGGAATAATCGACTTTACTTTCGTGTTGTATATAGTGCTTTATTTACGTCTGAAGTGTTGTAGCCACTTTATTTCTTGAAAAGTGGGACCTACTCTGCTATCGGCATTTTAATGAAAATATACGTTTGTTATTATTTTTTATTTATTCTATGATACTTATTTCATATATAATAAAACAAAATAACTATTATTTTGATAATTTATACAAAATAAATAAATTTTTCCACTTTTTAACATTTTTTCAAGTTTTCAAACATTTCCAAAATTTTGCGGGAATAAAGAGTATATTTTCGCATTTTGCGGGAAATAAACTCTTTATTTCCCGCAAATTTACTTTATTTCCGCATTTTGCGGGAACAAAGAATTTATATCTTGCAATTTGCGGGGAAAAAATATGAGGGAATAAAATGCTACTTTAGTCCTGCTTTTCAGGGAATAAAGTGGCTATTATAATTCAGTCGTGAATAAACATTTTTTTTACATAAATCATTTGCTTATACATAATTATAATCTTATTTTAAAGACGAATAGTACATGACCGAGGAGAGCCCGAGTGAACATACGTGGTTGACAGCTACATATACGTGGTCAGTTTCTTCATGACCGCACATCGCAATACCTAATAAAAAGTTGGATAACTGTGTCAACCTTCTATATTCACTAATAGCACTCTCAGATCTCGACTATAGCGCTTGAATCACATTTATTTTTCGCATCATTTGCGCTTATCACATTCTATCATGATGATTTGATTAGATATGCACTTTGGCAAACTTTCACAATAGGTAACGTAACTTAAACTTAAAACTTAAGCTCTATAGCTCCTCCTACGTTATCGAGGCAGTGAGCGTACAGTTTCTGAAAATTCTAATACAAAAATAATACCGATACATATTTTGACACGTAGCCGTAGAAAAGCTGATAAAATTCTAAACTAAAAATTCAATATTTTAGATGCACTTTAAAAAACGTTTTTTTTTTAGTGTGATAGTATAATATGAAAAACTTGACTTTCTAATGCAGTAAAGAACAATAATACCCTTAGTAATCTTCATCAATACAGATTTTTTATTCTGCGAAGTGATCGTTGATAATCCTTTGACGTATGCGAAGGCCTTCAATATACTCCTTATTTATTACATGTTGGTAGGCTGGCTGCTCTCGTTGAACTATACGTGGTGGTACAGGAATTTTAACTCTACACAGGAATAATCAAATTTACATTAGTTAATGTAAATTAATATTTTTATTTTTTGAAATTATAAAATATAATTAGTTACTCACCCTCTATGTCTGAGAAAATTATACATCACTGCACATACTCGTATTATTTCAGCAACAAAATTTGGATCATAATGAAGAGATTTGTCATCGTTAAGGCATCTTAAGATTTTTTTCCTAATTCCAAATAGTTGCTCGACTACACAATCTTGTTCTTCTTATTTGTTGAGAGTATGCAAATTCAGGTGTATTTGGTTCAGCAAACTGGTCAGCAGTTGATAAGACTATCGATGGTGTGTATCCATTGTCACCTGTAATATTTAATAATTTTAGACTGAATTAGTTACATATTTACTGTTAAAATAGTAAAAAATAATTTTCTTCTTCTCGGACAATATCTGGGTCATTTCTTAATTCATACACATGATTTCTCATATCACTGTGATTCCAAATAGTTCATTCCAGTTCGGCCTCACTGTGCCGTACAGGACAGCTTATGTCACAGATAGTCGTGACATAGCGGACTTAGGGCAGGCAGTGGCAATAAAATAGTATACGATACTTGAAACCTAAGTTGGCATTTTATTACACGGCGCTGCGGTATCTAACTACGCGCCGTGTAATAAAGTGCCACTTCGGTTACACGTATCGTAAAGTACTATTAATAATTCATAAACTTTTGCATTAAAAACTTTCGCTACTAAATCAGGTCTATCAATAGTTGATTCATTTTTTCTCAAATTTGGTTTAATTTTCTTCCATTTTGGGTTACATGTCATAGTAATAAAAAGATCTGGTTTACCATACTTTTGAACTATTGTCATTGAATCTAAAAAGTTGTAACGATCGTGTACTTCCTGAAAATGTTGAAGGTAATATAAACATTTTTCCAAATTTCCGTTCTTATCGTAACTTTTATTTTTTAAGTTATCCATCACACCTTTGTATAAATCTGTCCTTAATTGGTGTTAATTTTTATTTAAAAAAATAATCGTGAACATTTAACTTTTACCTAAGCATCGACAATGTATTGTTGAGTTAGTTTTCATAAATTTGAGTAAGGATTAAAATCGTTTCTAATGCTGAATTTATGACAATCAAATTGTAGCATTAACATATTGTTTTTGTTTTTTTTTCATATTGGGCATCCATCTATAACCTTCATTAGAATACATAAGTGGATATGACATAGGATCTACACGTTTACTAATGTACGGTATATTAGTAGGTGCTCTGTTTTGAATATATACATACATCTCGATCATCTAGTCGCGCTGCCGCTGCTGGACAAGCTGGCTGCTCTGGATTTCACCTCGTCGGCACCGTTGTCTGGTCGGCGGCCCACTGAATTTCTCCTCATGGCGTTGGTGAGGGTCGCAGGCACTGGGCTGCCTTGGCCTGGGCACGGTGATGTGGCTCTCGGCCTGATGGCCTGGTCTGGAGCCGCGCCCTTGGAGATGAGCGGCTCCGACGGCTGGCCGGCTTCTCTGGCTGCCGGCCACGTGTGGTCGCTACCAGAGTCGGTAGTCGAGAGAGCGAGTTGCGCTTCTCTCTGCTGATCGATAGTCCTTCTTCGATCGATTCGGGGCTCTTCGGATTGTTTCGTGCAAATCCGGCTCTGCGGTCTTATTCTCTCTTGTTGCGTGTTTATTAGACAGCGTCGGCTATTGCCACGCTGCTTTCCTTTTGCCCGTCCCTCTCTCTCCTACTCTACTTCTATGTTTCGCGAAGAACATGAAGAACATTGAAGAACATGACATTTCATTATTAATGATGTATAGTTGCCCATATCATCTGGCTTCGTTTTCGTCTGGATGTAAGCAAAACTTGCAAAGGCAAGTGCATTATTATATTGTCTAATATTATTTAAAAAGCGTTTACTTTCGTCAGTATTTCCAGAAACTAATTATTTTAAACATTAAGGATAAGTGATATTGTCAGATAATACGTTAACTCTATAGCAACAATTAGAAAACTTCTTATCACATGATATTTCAAATTTAAAATGTTTAGCATTACAGAATTCGTATATTTTACTGATGCTACCTAAATCATTCTCCATAATTGCTGATTCATCGAAATTGAAATTGAATATGGCATCCAATTTTGCAGGTAACCAGTTATTTTTGGGTAAATATTAAACAACTAATTTTTGTACAACTCAGGCATGAAATGGACCTCTATTTACGCCAGAAAGTAGCGTAGGGAATCGTTCTTTTCAAACGTGTGTAAAAACCTTTGGCACGTAGCTTTCTCCAACAAAATTTATAGTTCCAATAATAAAATATTGTTTAAATATACAGTATATTAATGATTTTTAAAATACTTCCAATCTTAATTATTTTACTGAAGGAGCACCCGCCATAATATCAAATCATATAATTTTCATGAAAAAATTTAAACCTCAATATTTTGAATACCATAGGATCCTCAAAACCTCATAAAATCATGAATTTTCTCAAAGCATTCTGAATTTCAGTTAGCGAGTTAGAAAAAGGTCATTTTTTTTTGTTTTCGACCTTTAGCTCAAAAACTAGTCGCCAAAATAGCTTAAAATTTTCACAGCTAAAATATATTATCGTTTTTTATTGTCATAATTTATTTTAAAATCGTTTGACAATTTAGTTTTGCAGATATTGAATTTTTTTAAAATACCTTTTTTATCATAACAATTGAACGGAACTGTCAATCTTGAAAATCTTACGCGATAAAGTAGATAATTTAATGCTCGTTTAGAAACACTATTGCTAAATTTATTGTATTAATCATTATTCCCAGGTGCCTAGCGGATCAACTAGAGGCTAGGAGCAATCCCCCAACCAGGCGAAGGCGGTAGTGCCGGTTGGGAAACACAACTCACAATCACACACGTTACACTTCAACACTCCTACACTACCGACCCTCAAGCTGACTCTGGGCTCTTCTGCCCACTGGGATTACTCTAAGAGGGCTGACTCTTTTGATCTAAAGGTACCGTAGGAAAACTAGGTTGTCTGGCGCTCCTTGGATAGTACAGGGGCCCGGGTCAGCTTAACCAGCATGACTTGGCTGCCCTATCAGCCGACGAAAAATCCCGCCTGACCTAACAGTGCCGGTTGGTGACCGGATAGGGCCATATTGGTTCAAGGGTGGGGGGGAGTGGGGAGGGCCTGCTGAGGCCACAGGTGTTGAAATCGGGTTTTCGCTGAGTTCGACTATATGGGGGGCTGACTGGGAGCGGGGCGGCGCTCGGTCCACACACACTAAAACATATGCTTACTTACCTGATGATAATGAACGAGATACATCCTCCAAAAGCTGGTCAAAGTCATCACTGGTAGAAGCGCCGCTACACAGCAAGCAGCATGCCTACCAGACAGGGAAATTGGTGGACACAGCGCTTGTAGACGCAGTTAGCTTCATTCAAAAGGGTATAAAAAACAGGGGTTTGGTATTGGTGGCTTTTCTGGACATCGAGGGGGCTTTCAATTACACGACCAGCGAGGCGATTTCGGCAGGCATAAAAAAGCTCGCTGTACCAACAACTGTTGCTAGGTGGATTAGCTTTATGCTGAGAACCAGGACGATAGTTGCAACCTGGGGAACGTACGTTATCAAAGGAGTGGTGAGAAAGGGATGCCCACAAGGAGGGGTTCTGTCACCGACACTATGGTGCCTGGTGGTGGACAGCCTACTGCGCATCCTGAACGAGGCTGGTATAAACGCACAGGCATATGCAGACGACATCGTCGTCCTGATTAGGGGGGACGACAAGGGCGTGCTTGCAGGTCTAATGCAATTCGCACTGGGCCTGGTGGAGAAATGGTGTAATAAAGTAAAACTGGGGGTAAACCCCAACAAAGTTAGTGTCATGCTGTGTACGAACAGGTATAAGACCAAGCCGATGGAAGGGCTTTAACTCCATGGTGTCCCCCTAAAATTGGTAATGGAGGTCAAATACCTGGGAGTCACGCTCGACGCTATACTCAACTAAGGGAAACATTAAAGAAAAATGCAAGAAAGCGATAGGTACTTTCTGGGCCTACAGGAGGGCCTTTAGCAATAACTGGGGTCTAGAATTGGATAAAGTGAGATGGTTATATGATGCAATCATCAAACCAAGACTCACTCATGGGGCACTGGGATGAGACCACAAATGTGAGTTGAAAACTTATACCGGAATACTAGACAGGGTGCAAAGATTGGTTATGGGAGGAATCACGGGATCCGTGCGAACGACACCTACGGTCGCTATGGAAAAACTGTTGGAACTTGCTCCACTAGGCAAGATAATTATCAGGGAATTAACGAACTGTTAAGACTTCAAGAATACGGCTCTCCTGGAACAAGTAATGCCGCTAATGGAAGAAGGAGGTTGCGACAGAATGTCGAAATGAATTTATTTCTCCAAAGCGTTCTCGATCGTGATCCCAGAAAGGAAAGAATGGAAGACGGGATCACACGAACTCTTCAAAAACAGTGTAGTGTGGTTTAACGATGGCTCAAAAAATGAGAACGGCGTAGGGGCAGGTGCTGCTGCTGACTGCTCAGCTGTGGCCCGGAGCGTTGGCGTGAAGAGTAGGCGAGTAAAAAATATTCGAGTATTAACTAAAATTGCGTTTAGATGGTTTTAGTTTTTTAATAATTTTTACGCACACTGCGGAGCTTGTACGGGGTATTACACGAATTTATATTTTTTGCTGAAACTTTACAGGCTTATCAAGTATGATCTAATAAAGAACTGATGACATTTTTGAGTCGATTCGGTAAGAGAAAGCGTGTTTTAAAATTTTTTTTTATTAAAACATTGATAACATTTTTTTAATATATCTGCCGAATGCAATTGTACTTTTTGTCAAAACTTTACAGGTTTATTAAGTATAACCCATCGAAGAACTGATTATATTTTGAAGCCGTTTGACTATAGTAAAGAGTGTATTTTTTTAAATGTCTTCTTAAATATTAAAAATGGAATATTTTGCCCCAATTGTATATTTCGCTGATAATTTACAGGTTCATCAAGTATATCCTAACGAAGAACTGATTACATTTTTATGCTGATTGACAAAAATAACGTGTTTTTCTAAATTTCTTTGAACATTACAAATTTTAAAACAATTGTTTTCGTTAATTATTGTTAGTTATGTAGGAACTGTAAACTATTCGTAGTTTTTTGAATTTCTCTAATCAGAGCTCTTGTGTGCGTGGCGCGACCATTTCGTGCATGAGGGCGGTGTTGCCAACTCGGTGGTGCTCGGGAAGCGCGCGCGGAATCGGCGCGCGAGAGCAGATAGGCAGAAGCGCTTATACGATTCGGACGTGGAAGAGACCACCAGCTGGAGCAGTTAACCGAGCCAACACCAACTCGATCTCCTGAGATACCCCAGCGACATCGCTGCTTCAACCAGGAGGAACGCCTCTCGGTCCACTAGGATTTTCCCGTCGGTCGTAGGCGGACATATACGCGCGTACGAACACACACACACACACCTTCGGTACTCCGGTCCCAAGCCCGGAGCCCCACCACACAAGAGGTGGGGGAGGACTAGCAACCTCGTTAAAATAACCAAGGCTCATCTGGCCCGGATGACAGCATCTTGTTAAAGGGCTCCTTCCTAGAATACAGGATAGATGAAGAAACCCCAAATATAAATCAATCATGTACAGTGAGTTAATTATAACACTGCTCCAAGCGGGTCAAGCTTTACAGCCCACTCCCGACGTTGGTTCCGATCGGGTGAAAGCCCCGGTGGCCGACGCAGGCTCCATGGATGTTAGGAAGAGCCGATTAACTCAAACAAGACAGGAGGTTATAGAGGTGGGTCACTCGGCCCTCAAAGGAAGATTATAAACAGGTCAATAAGGAGGTCAATAAGGAAGAGTCATAAACAGGGGAATGCACGAGGTATGGTCTAAAATTCAGACAGCAGATCGTGCGGAAGAAGAGTTGATGGACAAGATTCAGAACCATATGGACAAGATGGGATGCTGTAGTAGGTCCAGCCAAAAAAATTCACAATAGTGTTAAGGATGACATGAGGAAATGTCTTTCTGGAAACGGTTCATCAGCGTAAGAGAAACGTCGAGCAAGACCAAGTCTAGCTTTGGACTGATAATGTCAAATATCTCACGGACCTCGCTGACCTTAGAAGAAAAACGGGAGGTAGAAACGCCAAGGAAGAGGAAGGAACGGTTTCCTACACAGAACGAGACCAATAAGAAAAGAAAAGAAGAAGATAAGACGCCAAAGCATGGCCAGAGTGCGCCACTAGCGACGACTTCCAGCACTACTCAGTGCCCACCGACCATAACAGGGACATTACCACCCTGGCAGAGGGTGGAAACAAGAAAGAAAAAGAAAAAAAAGAAGAAAAAGGAAAAAGAAGACGATAAGATTAACAATGGTGTTGCAGATCAGAAAGGCACTAGAAAATTTAAGCCGCCAAGGGCAAAACCAACCCGACCGGAGGCTCTAATCATAAAAGCTACCGACGGGAAGTCTGTGCGCAAGGCATATGGCGATACGCAGACGGCGATCATTCAAATGCCAGCAAAAATGGCTCAGCAGATGATCGCAAAGCAGAGAATCAGAATAGGCTAGGACGTATACAGAATACGAGAGATAAAACAGAATGCATGTCGACTTCGCTGCTATAAATGTCTAGGATTTGGACATATCGACAAAAACTGCACAGGATCGAAGTAACCACTGTTACAAGCGTGGAGTCGAAGGACATAATGCAAGAGATTGTAAAAATAAACCGAGCTGCATTCTCTGCCAAGAAAGAGGAGCAACAGAGAAAAGTGACCATGCTGCTAGTAGCTACACATGCCCAGTATACCGAGCGGCAGTAGAGAAGGTGAAGAAACGAAGGTAATGAAGATAGTGCAGTTGAACTTAAATCACCGTGAGACAGCATAGGATTTACTTAACCAGTACGTTCATGAGACGGAGGTCGACGTAGCCCTTATATGTGAACCATACAGAGCTCTGAACAAGACATCTTGGGAAATAGACGACACTGGCAGAGCAGCGATCTGGGCATGTGGGAAAGTGGCATTCACTTTTAGAATGACTACAGGCAAGTCAAAGTTGTGAGTTGTATAAGGTTTCAGCAGTCGTGCGGTAAAACCTAGTAGTCAAGCTATCAAGTCTTTGGGGCGAAAGTCTACTTCATGACTATATGTAATGACACTTCCCAATGTATTATTATTAGGTTTAATACTTAGTGTGTTATTTTTTAGGATGAGAATTTCCTGCAGAGTATGTTCAATATCTTATGTTCAATAACGTTAAGTTTAATAGTAAATGAATTATAATGCATTTAGCACACAATTCTAATGATGATAAACATATATATATAACGCAATGAAGTAGCTGTAGTATATGTAGGTGAAAATGGTCAACCACCAGAAGATTGAGATGTATGTATATATTCGAGCACCTAATAATATACATTAGTAAACATGTAGATCCTATGTTATATTCACTTATGTATCCTAATGGAGGTTTTCGATGGATGCCCAATATGAAAAATAAAAATAACAAAAACAATATGTTAATGCTACAATTTGATTGTCATAAATTCAGCATTAGAAACGATTTTAATCCTTACTCAAATTTATGAAAATTAACTCAACAATACATTCTTGATGCTTAGGTAAAGGTTAAATATTCACAATTATTTTTTTTTAAATAAAAATTAACTCCAATTAAGGACAGATTTATACAAAGGTGTGATGGATAACTTAAAAAATAAAAGTTACGATAAGAACGGAAAATTGGAAAAATGTTTATATTACCTTCAACATTTTCAGGATGTACACGATCGTTACAACTTTTTAGATTCAATGACAATAGTTCAAAAGTATAGTAAACCAGATCTTTTTATTACTATGACATGTAACCCAAAATGGAAGAAAATTAAACAAAATTTGAGAAAAAATGAATCAACTATTGATAGACCTGATTTAGTAGCGAAAGTTTTTAATGCAAAAGTTTATGAATTATTAATAGTACGTTACGTAGTTAGATACCGCAGCGCCGTGTAATAAAATGCCAACTTAGGTTTCAAGTATCGTATACTATTTTATAGCACTGCCTGCCCTAAGTCCGCTATGTCACGACTATCTGTGACATAAGCTGTCCTGTACGGCACAGTGAGGTTAGCGTCCTCGCTACGCTCGGACGATAAAGCAATAAAGGACTATTTAAATCACGCACTGCTATTAATGGAATTTAAAACGAAAACATTTTTGGAAAATGTATTGCGTATACTTATGTAATAGAGTTTCAGAAAATAGTTTTACCAAATGCACTGGCTTGCTTTCATTGATAAAAATCATAAACTGAACAATGCAGATGATGTTGATACAGTTATAAGTGCAGAAATACCTGATGAAATGAAATATCCAAGGTTACATAATATTGTTGAGCAATCAATGACACATGGCCCTTGTGGTGAAAATAACTTAAATTCACCATGTATGGATAGCAAACCAAAAAAGTATACTAAAAATTTTCCGAAGTAGTTTAATGAGCAATAGTACATTGTGCAACAGCTCCGAAATGATTAATTTCATATAAAAAGGTTACGTTGTGATGTGGATAATGCATTTCATATAGAGCCCCACGTGAAAAGTCACACATGGTTCTCATGTGGTAATCATGTGGTTTCTACGTGGTTTTAATGTGGTTACCACATGGGATCCACATGGGAACCACATGGGAACCATGTAGGAACCAGGTGTGATTTTGCTGTGGGTTCCCATAAGGAAGCACGCGACTCCCACATGGTTCTCACATGATTTTTACATGGTCACCACAAGCTATGTATAAAATAATTGAACAGAATGCTAATTATGCAAGTGATAGCCTCATGGGAACCAAATGAAAACCACATAATAATAATTTTTATTTTTTGTTGTTAAATAAGGTTGTTAATAATAAGAATTTTTAACCTTAGCCGCCCAGTTTGGATGTTATCATCCCGATGGTAAGACCCAAACTGGGCAGCTAAGCTTAAAAATTCTTATTATTAACAACTTTATTTAACAACAAAAAATAAAAATGATTATTTTCAGTAGACCATATGGGAATCATGTGGTCCCCAAATGGTCATCATGTGGTATTTATGTGGTTTTCATTTAGTTCCCATGTGGTTAACACTGGCATAATTAGCATTCTGTCAAATTATTTCACACATAGCTTGTGGTGACCATGTAAAAATCAAGCAGGAACCATGTGGGAACCATGTGGGAATCGCGTGCTTCCTTATGGGAACCCACAGCAAAATCACACCTGGTTCCTACATGGTTCCCATGTGGATCCCATGTGGTAACCACATTAAAACCACGTAGAAACCACATGATTACCACATGAGAACCATGTGTGACTTTTCACGTGGGGCTGATTTAGTAGCAAAAGTATTTAATGCAAAAGTTAATTATTAAATGAAATTCTTAAAAAAAAACATTTTTGGAAAATGTATTGCATATACTTATGTAATTGAGTTTCAGAAACGAGGTTTACAACATATGCACTTGTTGGCTTTTATTCATAAAAATCAGATGATGTTGATAAACTTATAAGTGCAGAAATACTTGATGAAATGAAATATCCAAGATTACATAATTTTTCTAGGTAAAATTTTGGCAACTATAACTTATGTGTCCATCCTAACGAATCTATCTTAGTATTATAATTATAACTTCTTCTCTTAAAAGTCATGAAATCCTTGAAGAAAATGTCAAATGTCCATAACTTACAAAAGTTTTTCTTTTTTTTTATCAATGTACGCTAATGAATGTAATGAAATCAGTTTTAAAAATGTCAAGTGTTAAAAATCAGCACACTTACAAAAATAATTTCTTACTCAAAGAAGAATTAATCTGAGAACTAATTTGAATCATCGTGTGCAAAGAAATAAGCAAAATCATAATTATAAAAAAATCAAGCATATTCCTCTTAATTATCGAAGAATCATTTAAACACAAAGCGGATTTTTATCTTGAAGCTATAGTGAGACTAATTCTTCTTGGAGTAAGAAATGATTTTTGTCATTGCAGGTAAGCTAGAATCTGCTGACTAGTTTATAAAAAATAAGATGGTTATACTTTTCAAAATTATTATTTTAATGCTTACTTGCCGTCCCGTTGTCTTGTAGTCTACGATGTGCATTGAGTAAATTATATGCATACTTACTAAAAACAACTTGATTACTTAACGATCAATCTCCACTACAATATCAAAATTTATCGCCTTTTCAATCAAGCCGAATATCTTAGAGCAAAATTATTAAAGTACAAATAATATTATGATTCTAAAACTTCTTACTATTTTTGCAAATTATTAAATTAAGCTTTGAGATTTTTTCTTTGCAACAAACATATATTTGAAGATTTTTACGATAACATGCTGATAGTAAAGGTCCTTAGATTATAATATTATCTAACAGATTAACACCTTAAAAGTAATAATTCGAGTGTTTCATCGATAGACTACAAAACAACGGGACGGCAAGTAAGCATTAAAATAATAATTTTGAAAAGTATAACCATCTTATTTTGTATAAACTAGTCAGCAGATTCTAGCTTACCTGCAATGACAAAAATCATTTCTTACTTCAAGAGGAAACTGCTGCCAATTCTTTGGCACGTAGCTTCCTCCAACAAATGTTGTAGTTCAAATAGATAAAATATTGTTCAAATATACAGTATATTAATGATTTTTAAAATACTTTCAATCTTTCAATTATTTTACATAAGGAGCACAATATTTTACATAGGGTCCTCATAACCTCATAAAATCATGAATTGTCTTAAAACATTCTGAACTTTAATTAGCGAGTTATAAGGTTTAACAGAAATAGTAATTTTCAGTTATACAGGGTATACAGGGTGAGAGACAAAGAATTTGAATCCTGATATCTTTTAAACTAAACAATTTTAAGAGCTGCAAAAAGAACCGAGCCGAGGCAATCAAAAGATCGATATTTTCCCAAAATTTCAACTTAATTAAACTCCCGTAATTGTACGACATAGAAAACCCATTTTTTTTAGTTTTCTATTTTTAGCTTGAAAACTAGTCATCAAAATGGTTTAAAATTTGTACAACAAATAGATATCATCGTTTTTTATTGTCATACATTTTTTCAAAATGTTTAATGATTTAGTTTTGGAGATATTAAATTCTTTTTTAAAAATCACCTTTTTTATCATAAAAATTGAACGTAACGGTCAGTCTGGAAAATCTTGCGGGAAAAAGTAGGCAATTTTATGCTCTTTTAGATACACTATTGTTGAATATATTGTATAGATCGTATTATAAAAAAAAATAATAACAATAATTTGCAAAAATCAAAAATTGGCTATAATATGGCCATAAAATAGTTAGAATTATAAAACAAAATTTTCCCTAATTCAGAATCAGAAAACATATATGCGAAAGCATGCGAAATTTTATTACGATCGATCGCGTAGTTCCAGAATCATAATGGCACACACAGGCACACACACATACACACACAGTCATCCTCACGGACATTTTCTAATAACATGATTCGTACTCCAAACACCTTCAAATGCGTTTCTACGAATTTTTAGCGAAAGTGAAAATTTCATATTACAAAGCTTCCTTTTAGGAGGAAGTAATAGTCTCACTATAGCTTCAAGATAAAGATCCGCTTTTTGTTTAAATGATTCTCCTATAATTAAGAGGAATTTGCTTGATATTTTTATATTTATGATTTTGCTTATTTTTTTGCACAAGTAGATTCAGAATAGTTTTCAGATTAATTCTTCTTCAAGTAAGAAATAATTTTTGTTAGTGTGCTGATTTTTAACACTTGACATTTTTAAAACTGATTTCACTACATTCATTAGCGTACATTGATAATAATACAGAAAATCTTTTGTAAGCTGTAAACATTTGACAATTTCTTTAAGGATTTCGTGACTTTTTAGAGGAGAAATTATAATTATAATACTAAGATAGATTCGTTAGGATGGATACATAACTTATAGTTGCCAACATTTTACCTTATAAAGGTGTTCTTTGAACTTGTTTCACAATCTTTTAATGAGTTGCTTTTGACAGAAACAATCCTTCAAGAGGCTGTTACAATATTGTCGATTTTTACGAAGTCTAGCAGAATTCTGATTTCCAACAAAGACTAACACAACTCAAATTTTTTGCTCTTTTTTTAGTAGTCATTTTTTATAAGGAAAATGGCAAAATATTGAGTTGCGCTAGTCTTCGTTGGAAATTGTTAAATATTGATATTGGCCCAGCAGCAGCGTAAGGCTGTAGGAATTTTTATCGGGTGTTATGGGTATACTAAGCTTGAAGCTGGTCGGTTGTTATACCGTTATAATTCATTATTGTAAATTATTTCTAAGTTAGAAAATTAAGTTGCGTATAACGGACTGAGCGTTTTAATAGATTTCTACCCGTGATTCTTTTTAACGATTATTATTTAACGATTGACCTTTTACAAAGAAGGGGAAGGGCGGGTAAAACGGCGCATAAGAGAACGCGATTTTTTCTCTTTGCAAACTATCTATAATATATAAACATTTGTAGCTAGCAATATTATAACCAATATTTATACAAGATTGTTTTAGCAGTATTTCCTTAAAATTATAAATATTAAGTAAATATTCCATTTTCAATATTTATAATTTCCTTTTTTTAGAGTCTACACTTGAATTTAATTATTTCGGTTAATCAAGATAATAGTCGATACATTTTTACTAATATTACTCAACTAATCTATGAACAACGATCTTTTAAATAATCTTTTATAAATATTCATTTTCTCAGTCCTGTTAATCACAGTGCTGAATATAAACACTAAAATCGTGAATTGTCTTTTCCTTTTTTTTATAAAACTATATTAATGTTGCTATTGATTGTTCAGGACTCGTGCCTGTTTAGCAATCACTACAAAATTACTCAAACTTAAAACTAAAAAAAATAATAAAATTCAGATCCCCTGGTTTAAATTTTTGTATAATATTAAATAAAGATAAAATTAGTTTCTGTATTTCCTTAAAAAATAAATAAAAATATATATTCCCGGACATCTCTCGCGACAGCTCATCCCTATCTATTTGCGGCAACGCAAAGGTAGAAAGGAGCGACGCATTTCTTGGACATTTTCTACCGAGAATATTTCCAAGATTAAAACGAACGGATTTGGTTCGAAAGGACTAAATCCGACGTAACATATACGCTCGCGTACGTTTACGTACGTGCGTACGCTTATGTACGCTTATGCACAAGCGAGTATCTTTTAGAACAGTAAAATTTTACGTATAAAAATTGTTTCATCTCTGAAATGTACAAAGCTGTACGTATTCGTATAAATGAGTATATTCCAGCAATTTTTTGTACGGTCACGTACGTTGGTGTACGTTTGCGTACGTTCGCGCACGATTACATATAATGCTGTATTAAATGTCCGAATTCTACCCAAAACGTACGCGAATGTACGTCAACGTACACAAGTCTATGCAGTAATGTACCGAAATGTAACACAATCGTACGGGGATTTGCGTTATAATACTGTTGAAAATTTCCCTACAAGGTATAATACATCTCACCAAAAGTCACATTCCTCTCTCTCTCTCGCTCTCTCTCTCTCTCTCTCTCTCTCTCTATATATATATATATATATATATATATATACACCTAATTATCACTGAACCTAATTTTAACCTCGAAATGTTTAAATCCAAAATGGCTGCTCCAAAATAGCGGACATACAACCACCAAAACTATTTTACCGCAATGAACGATTTTAAATCAGTTTAAAGTATCGGTATGGGAGTTTAAGGGGCCGCTGAATCTTATTTTAACCTCGAAATTTCAAAATTCAATATGGCCATTATAAACTGGCGGATATTTGTCATAACCCACCCGCAGGCTCTCTCGCGAAAAGCCCCTGCTAACGCGCAACCCGCCGAAAACGCCACGCACGCTGCAGCGCTTATCACCGCGGCGCTAGTACCGCGGTGCGCCGCTAGGCGGCTGCGCATTACCCACAAGTGCAGTAGCGTCGCGGAGGGCACATAAGGAGGCCGGGTCCAGCGCTGTACCTCGCCCCTCTTCCAACAGCCTAATGCTGCAAGTACACGGCTCGTGTCCAATGACAACTTGTGCAAAGACTTCAGCAAATAATACTGTTTTGTGGCAAAGGAATTTATTGCTTTCAAGTGATTTATTTCATCCCTCTTTTTTACCTACACCCCCAACCCCTTCCCACGTTTAGCAACCCATAGAAAGGAATATTTTCTTCAAGGAATGTTTTCTTCATCGGCGACTTTTTCTCCAACAGTCTTTTTCAGGATAGTTGGTGAGCAAGTCCATCAGCGGCTTTATTCAAAGGCGACTTTTTCTCCAACAGTCCTTTTTAGGATAGTTAATAGGTACATTGATAGATACATTGGCGACTTCTTCTTCAACATCCTTTTTAAGGCAGTTGTTGAGTAAGTCTTACTTTATCGGCAAATCCTTGTTCAACTATACTAGCCGTAATTTTGTTATTTCTAACATTTTTTTTGTTTTGGTTGTGCTTTCTCATATCCTACAACAATGTCTTCTCCTGCAAAAAATATCGTATCGATAGATGCGTTAATCCATTTGATATTAACACAGGACACAGCAAATCTCTTAGGAAGATCTCCAAAGAATTTCAAGATGTCTATCCTGATTATCCATCATCTTTACTGATTTGTGATATATGTAGAAAATCATTTACAAACTACATGATTTGTCATCTCCAAACGTCAGTATCAGGGTTGATTTTGAATCAGAGACTGACTCACCTTCGATTTAAAACACGGATGCACCTATGCACCTATCCCAGATGGAATTTTGGCTTCTCCTGTTGCAAAACGTGGAAAAACATTACCTGCAGATACTACTCAGAAAGTTGAAGATTTTTACGAAAATGATCTTAACAGCAGAATTATGCCAAATAAAAAAGATACCGTCAGTATTTATTTATATGGTGAAAAAATAAAAGTGCAGAAAAGATTATTACTTACTGATATTAAGAACCTTCATAATCAATTTAAAGAACAGTTTCCTGAACATCCGATTGGGCTTACCAAGTTTGCGGAACTGAGACCAAAATGTTGTGTCTTTGTAGGATCCTCTGGTACACACAATGTATGTGTATGTACGATACACCAAAATTTCAAGGCGATGATTGACGCAGTAAATATAGAAAAAATCACAAACAATATTCTGAAGAATTATAAAGATTGTTTGAATTTCGTTCTATATGAGGATCCCAAACCAAGTTGTTATTTGAATGAATGCAGTAAAAAAGGTAATATATGCTACTGATGGTGCTAAACGGCATTTTAAAAATCGTTATCAAATGAGTAGTTTAATGAGTCATAAGAGAGATTTTGGCGTTGATGCTGAATGGCACTGTTTTGCAACAGCACACGGAAAAGGTAGTTGCGATGGAGTTGGAGCGATAGTAAAGAGAGAATCTACAAGAGCGAGCTTACAAGCTGCAAAAAATAAAGCAATTCTAGATGTTAAAGCTCTTTATTCATGGGATAATGGGCGATCATTCAATATAAAATTTTTCTTATACACCAAAAAAGATCACGAACAAACTCGTCAATTCCTAACAAAGAGATTTAAAAACTGTCCACCTATCACAAACATACAAATGGGGCATGGATTTATCCCAGAAAATAATGAAACATTGAAAGTCATGCATTACTCAAATGCCAATGAACCTAGGAAGAGAGTAAGTTATGATATCGGCGAAAGCCATTTATCACCAGTAAAAACTCCACGAACGAGGAGCCAGAATTAATAAGAGTGCACAAAATGCCATTAAAAATTGATTCATTTGGCTAAATTATATATTTTTTTCATCCACGCAGGCATATACATATACACAGAACAATAGAAAAATGTAAGTGCAAAAACCGCAGACTGATAATTCTAATTGAAAAAATTAAAAAATCTAATTGACCGGAAAAATATAAGATTCATGTGCACAAATACTGATTCCGATAATACATTTATAACCATTTACCCCCATATCGATACTTAAATAACTTAAATAAATTGATCTAAAATCATTTGTTGCGGTAAAATTGGTTTAGTGGCGGTATAATGTCCGCCATTTTGGATCCACCATTTTAACTTTTGAAATTTCGAGGTCAAGCTAAGATTCAATGACACCGAAAACCCCCATATCGATAATTTAAACTGATCAAAATTCATTTGTTGCGGTAAAATGGGTTTGGTGGAGGTATAATGTCCACCATTTTGATTCTGCCATTTTTGATTTTGGAATTCCGTCAGCATTGTCAATAATATGTCCTATTATGAGTTGTACATGCTTTTTGGTGGGATATTTCACAAATTAGAACATTTTTACTATTGTTTTTGTTGGATGTGCTATGAAAACGTGGGTTTCAGGCTCCATATTTTATGCGCCACATTGTATTTTTGAAAAGGCCAGAATTTTTTCAAAAGCCCTTTGACCAGACGATCGTTTTGAGACCTCAAACGTCTTGTTAGGTTAACCCAAATTTACGTGAAACGTCCCATATATATATATATATATATATATATATATATATATATAGGTGAAATGCCGAGGCGCATTTCACACTTTTCGAGTTGGCAACACTCACTAAACTATTCATGCTGCTTGTTCTTGATTCCAGGGATGCTCTTCTCTACGGTATTAGTTGTACCTTTCAGAATCCTGAAGTTATCACATTGTTCAAATAGTATTATCCTTTTTTTATCTCTTTCTTTTTCTACTATTTAAGCTCTAGCCTTTAAGCTCTCATACTACTTTCCGGCGACTTGCATTGTCCTATGCCTCCTTGTCGTGGAATTTCTCTCACCAAGCCCAGTAGCCTCGGCAAAGCCCTTTTTACCTGACTGCAGCCGGACCCGATTTCGGGTGCCACTGCCGCCGGCAGCTGCCACTACAACAACCATGGAGATTTTCGCTAATTAATAGGATAGCCTAAGAGCATCAGAGTCTTACCCTCTATTATCGGGCTTTAGAGTCCAGCCCAAGAGACTAATCAGCACGTGAGCAGCCAAGAGAGATGACCACCCCGTTACACGGCACCTTGGGCACCTTTAAATTATTATTACTGTAGAGCAGCATATGAACGTCACTCGTAGAGGGCGAATGCCTTCCCCGGACAATGTGTGAGTGTTTGTGTGTGTATGATAATATGACTTAGCTACTAATCTTTATTAATTTTTTGATCATAATAACAATAACCAGAAAAATAATAATTTATAAATAACAGAATAAAAAAAATTGTTTCAGAATGTTAGTTACAAGAATCGGTTTAAATAGTCAGGGAAGACTTATATTACGTGAAAGTGGTAAACTAATAATTCCTTACGAACAATTTGGGAATGCAGTTATGATGAAACATCTGGATGGACCGCATGGACTACATTTAACCGCTGAAGGTACAATTAGAGCAATAATAGAGCATTTCACTATTGGTAAAGAAAACTTTGGCATGGAAAAGGAATTCATTGTTGAAATGGTTCAAAACTGTCCAAATCCTACTTGTCGTTTTTATAAAAATCAAGCTGAGTTATCGCAGAAATCGGTTGCGGTAGGATCTTTCTTTAATCAAGAGCACGATTCCATATCATCAACATTAATGCGTACAAATTATTCATTAAACATGGATTTTCAATCGGTATAGTCATGTAGTATCGGTATAGTAATTTTTTATAAAATATTGAAAATAATGTTTCTATATTTATTTGATACTTTTTAGAATATCAACATAGCTATTCCATCGCATAGTGGAACATCTTTATCAGAAACATCTGATAACAGAAGCAATAATAGCCAACGATCTTATTCTTTATTACTTAAAAAAATAGGCACAAAGCTACATGAAACATCAGCGAAAATTGTGCCTACTTCTGATTCTTTTAAATTAACAGAGTTTTTCCGAACAAATCCTGACAATTATGAAAATAGTAGTAATTTGCAAACTTTCAGAAATTCAGTAAAAGAGTTCACGTCCTTAGACAATGAAATGTGGGTTATAGATGCAGACTTAAAAAGTGGGAGATCAACTACAATAATTGATGGTAAGTAAACGAAAATCTCTAATCTAATCTAATCTATGAAGTTTAATTGTTAATCAATTTTAGAGGATGATTTGCAATAGCAAAAAATTTAACTTTGTAAAATCTAAATTTATATTTAAAAGAATATCTTTTTCATTGTGTGTGTGCGTGTTTTACTTTCTTTCTAGAAAGCCTTGTAATAGTAATTTTTCGAGTTTGTGTAAAAACTTGTAGGGAGTGTGTTTTGATGCATTTGTAATCAAAAATAGGGTTTTTGGAATATTTCCGTACGGATGTGTGTGTGTGTGTGTGTGTTTGTTCGTATACATCCGTATCTTAGCTTCTATTCACTAGATTTAAACCCACAAAGTCTCAATCCTTGTTATTGTTAATAAAAAGTGAGAAAACAATCCGTCCTTACATTTTTCGAACGCGTTCTTTTTTTATAGTAATTTTTTAATTTTAAGATTTCATTTTTTTTCTATTAAAGTTATTGGAAAACTTGATAAAAGTAAATTGCTTGATATTCACCTGAAAGAGAATAAAATTACTTTCATAAGCATATCCTGAGAGAAATATCAATAACTGAATAAAGTCTTTTTTTTGTTGACGCCATAACTGGAGTAAAAAGGCAATAATCAAGTTCAAATTTTCGATTTGGTTAGCATTATAAACCACCATGATCCCTTTCTTTGGGTTGTTAACGAAACCAGTCTGTTTCAAAGATACTAAGGTTCAATAATACATTACACAAATAGGAGTGAAAGATGGCTTTTTTATGTGAGGATGATGATTGAGCACGAGTGAAAGTCGAGAGTGCCGCAGGCGCCCGAGATGGACACGAGTGCTCAACCATCATCAAAGTCTGAAAAAGCCAATTCGCCCCTTGTTGTGTACCGTGGTTTTTATAATCAGTGCATCGATAACGCTCTTTTTAGCCTGTCTGAAAAAGTAGAGTTGCCCACCAATATCTCATAGTAGAATTTCGTTGTAAATCTGAATTGTGTTTGATGTCACACGGACCAATGGTATATACATACATATATGAGATGTGTTCCCTGGCGAAAAAAAATCACGCGATTAATACCGTGATAAATCACGTGAAATATCACGTGAAATATCACGTGAGATATCACATGATATATATATATATATCACGTGATCATTTGGCGTGATTTATCACCTGATTATCACGTGTAAAATCACGTCAGAAATCACTCGTAAATTTTGAATATTTGTTTATATTGTTATAAATTGTTTATTTTCCATCTAAATATAATTATTTAGATGGAAAATAAACATTTTTTTTTTATTTAACGTCGCTCTATTTATGCTACGAGGCTAATCAGCGACGGGAAAATAAACAATTTATTTCAATATAAACAAATATTTAAATTTATCGAGTGATTTCTAATGTGATATATTGCGTGAGAAATGGAGTGATTTATCACACGAGTAATCATGTGATAAATCACGTGATTTTTTTCGCCAGGGCACACACATACACGAAAATGCAAATATCTGATGCGAAAGTGTTTTATCCCTAGGGGCGAAAGTGAGTACATAAAAAAGTGAGAACTGATGAAAGTGAGTACTTTCGCCCCTACGCTATTTTCGCGCGATTATCGACGATTTTTGCACAATTTTTTTTAGTAGGGAAAACTGTATTGCTTAGATTTCCGTTTGTATTGAATAGATTTTAATCAGCCCAAGATGAATTCTTCTGTTTTTTTCTACCGATTCGTAAAAAAACAAGATTTTTAGTCTCGCATGTGCGTTTTTTTTGTTATCCTCACCATTTTAACTTGAATAAGTATCGAACCTTTCTAAAAGAACCGCTCCCAATTCTTTAGCACGTAGCTTTCTTCAACATTATGTATTAATTTAAATTTTTTTGCGTCCTTCTTAAGGAAGGCTTGTAATAGTAATTGTTGGAGTTTATGTATTTTCTAAAAACGTTCCAAACAAAGGGCATAATGATATTGCCTAGTGGGTCGGCTCTATGTTTAAATAAATCCGCATTTTTATAAATAAATAATGAGTAAGGTATTTTTACTTACCCTGTGTCGATCTTAAGCAGCGTTGAAAATATCTTCGTTTTAGAGGAAGATTGCAGTGATTCGCGTCGTATAGACTGTTGTAAATCGCTAATTTTCGGACAGCGACGTACGGAGCCCGCGTCTGACTATGAACTGAAAATTTCGCTAAATCGTCACTTACATACATTCGGCCGTGTGTCGAAACCGTACAGCGCACGCAATGCATTTTTATTTGGAGAGCTTGTATCACAACGTTTGTATTAAAAAAAAAGTGATTTAACTACTGTCATTTTTTCAGCTTTAAATAAACTCATGTCGTGAGACATACTACGTAACACCTCGGGGCCCAAAACATTCCAATTAATGAGGATTTATTGCAATAATATATTTCAAATTCAAACTCTCTATATTAAAAATGCTTATTCGGAAGAACTTAGGTTCATTGACTCTCGGTTAGTTCGGCATTACAAAAGTGTTGAGTAGACAGATTTCACCTATAAAAGACTTAATATGCTGCCAGGTAAGTAAAGTTTCGTTCTCACAATTTGTGTGTACGTACGTTTTATAAAAAATGTACGGGTTTTTGCGCAAACGATATAGTATGGCCTGTGTAAGAATCTAAGTGTGTATGTGTGTGTGTGTATAAAGTAACCCCTTATAGCATTATTTTGAGTATTCTAAAATTAAACTCTAAAAGTATCCCTTTAAGTATCCGAAAATTTAACCTTTAAACTTCATATTAGGATACCTAAGAGAATACTTCAAGGGTTATGTTTTGGGATACTAAAGGGGATACTTAAACGGTTTAATGTAAATGTAGGATTTATACGCAAGGAAAAAC
>JAZHPH010000189.1:27967-136507 GCA_037356405.1 Nasonia oneida | reverse complement strand
CTCTATTACCGACTATCCCAAAAAGTATCCTTCAATTCAACCGTTATTGTTTCCACTTGCGTATAAATCCTACAATTGAACCGTTTAAGTATCCCCTTAAGTATCCCAAAACATAACCCTTGAAGTATCCTCTTAGGTATCCTAATATGAACTTTGAAGGTTAAATTTTCGGATTCTTAAAAGGATACTTTAAGGGTTTAATTTTAGGATACTCAAAAGAATACTATAAGCGGTTACTTTCGGGATACTTCTTGGGATTTTTGACGTCCCTGAGCCTGGTGCATCCAGGCGACATGGAATCGTTGTTGCTCCGACTGCTCAGCACAACATGCCTCTTTGCTCGAACGCTTACGGTCCGTCGCACATCATGATCATTAATTGCGCGAATTAGCACGTTTCGTAGTCTCACACAATCTCAAAATTTGTCGACGCAAAAGTCACTGGTTATTGTAAGGAGTAACATGATGAGTCAATGATTACAAAACTGCAACATTAACCTAACGATATAGACCACCTGTTGAGATGATAACGATTGAAGTTGGTGAGGTTGGGAAATGCTTTCTCAAAATCACCGAAATTCTATGCGACTTTCGCCGGGTTATAGCAAAAAATTTCCTAATAAAATAATAAAATAAAATAACTTACTTTGCTTAGAATTTTACGCTCTATTAACCTATGAAAGAAAATACACTAGTCTTGGATCACCCTGTATATATGAATGAGACGTTTCACGTCAACCGGACCATCAGTGCACCCAAAATTTGGGTTAACCTAACAAGACGTTTGAGGTCTCAAAATGATCGTCTGGTCAAGGGCTTTTGAAAAAGTTCTGGCCTTTTCAAAAATACAATGTGGCGCATAAAATATGGAGGCTGAAACCCACGATTTCATAGCACATTCAACAAAAACAATAGTAAAAATGTTCTAATTTGTGAAATATCCCACCAAAAAGCATGTACAACTCATGAAAGGACATATTATTGACAATGCTGACGGAATTCCAAAATCAAAAATGGCGGAATCAAAATGGTGGACATTATACCTCCACCAAACCCATTTTACCGCAACAAATGATTTCAGATCAGTTTAAAGTATCGGTATGGGGGTTTTCAGGGTCACTGAATCTTATTTTAACCTAAAAATTTCAAAATCCGAAATGGTGGATCCAAAATGGCGGACATTATACCACCACCAAACCCATTTTACCGCAACAAATGATTTTAGATCAGTTTAAAGTATCGGTATGGGAGTTTAAGGGACCGCTGAATCTTATTTTAACGAAATTTCAAAATTCTATATGGCCAATATAAACTGGCGGATATTTGTCATAACCCACCCGCAGGCTCTCTCGCGCAAAGCCCCTGCAAACGCGCAACCCGCCGAAAACGCCACGCACGCTGCAGCGCTTATCACCGCGGCGCTAGTACCGCGGCGCGCCGCTAGGCGGCTGTGCATTACCCACAAGTGAAGTAGCGTCGCGGAGGGCACATAAGGAGGCCGGGTCCAGCGCTGTACCTCGCCCCTCTTCCAACAGCCTAATGCTGCAAGTACACGGCTCGTGTCCAATGACAACTTGTGCAAGACTTCAGCAAATAAAATTGTTTTGTGGCAAAGGAATTTATTGCTTTCAAGTGATTTATTTCATCCCTCTTTTTTACCTACACCCCCAACCCCTTCCCACGTTTAGCAACCCATAGAAAGGAATATTTTCTTCAAGGAATGCTTTCTTCATCGGCGACTTTATTCATAGGCGACTTTTTCTCCAACAGTCCTTTTTAGGATAGTTAATAGGTACATTAATAGATACATTGGCGACTTCTTCTTCAACATCCTTTTTAAGGCAGTTGTTGAGTAAGTCTTACTTTATCGGCAACTCCTTGTTCAACTGTACTAGCCTTAATTTTGTTATTTCTAACATTTTTTTTTGTTTTGGTTGTGCTTTCTCATATCCTACAACAATGTCTTCTCCTGCAAAAAATATCGTATCGATAGATGCGTTAATCCATTTGATATTAACACAGGACACAGCAAATCTCTTAGGAAGATCTCCAAAGAATTTCAAGATGTCTATCCTGATTATCCATCATTTTTACTGATTTGTGATATATGTAGAAAATCATTTACAAACTACATGATTTGTCATCTCCAAACGTCAGTATGAGTGTTGATTTTGAATCAGAGACTGACTCACCTTCGGTTTCAAACACGGATGCGCCTATGCACCTATCCCAGATGGAGTTTTGGCTTCTCCTGTTGCAAAACGTGGAAAAACATTACCTGCAGATACTACTCAGAAAGTTGAAGATTTTTACGAAAATGATCTTAACAGCAGAATTATGCCAAATAAAAAAGATACCGTCAGTATTTATTTATATGGTGAAAAAATAAAAGTGCAGAAAAGATTATTACTTACTGATATTAAGAACCTTTATAATCAATTTAAAGAACAGTTTCCTGAACATCCGATTGGGCTTACCAAGTTTGCGGAACTGGGACCAAAATGTTGTGTCTTTGCAGGATCCTCTGGTACACACAATGTATGTGTATGTACGATACACCAAAATTTCAAGGCGATGATTGACGCAGTAAATATAGAAAAAATCACAAACAATATTCTGAAGAATTATAAAGATTGTTTGAATTTCGTTCTATGTGAGGATCCCAAACCAAGTTGTTATTTGAATGAATGCAAATTTTGTCCGGACATTCAAAAGTTTTCTAATTACGTTGAGAACATTATGGATGAGCACAATATTGATCAAGTCATCTTCAGCACGTGGCAATCAACGGATAGATACACTTTGATAAAACAATGCCTAACATCGCAAGAATTTATTGAAACTTTATGTTCTAGCCTAGAAAAGTTGATACCTCATCACTTCATCGCTAAGGAACAATCAAAGTTTATTTCTAGGAAGAAAAATAATCTTTCAGATGAAGAGGTTCTTGCTCAATTGGATTTTGCTGAGAACTATGCTTTTACAGCCCAATATGCTGCACAGGCATTTCATTTTAATAATGATTAAAGTACGATTTTTCCTGCTGTTGTTTATTATAAATCTGAAGGCAAGCTAAAGCATTTCAGTACAGTATCTATGTCCGACTGTACTACTCATGATGCCACTGCAGTACACATAATGCAGCAAAAGCTTATACCTGAAATTCGGAAGGTTTGTCCCACAGTAAAAAAGGTAATATATGCTACTGATGGTGCTAAACAGCATTTTAAAAATCGTTATCAAATGAGTAGTTTAATGAGTCATAAGAGAGATTTTGGCGTTGATGCTGAATGGCACTGTTTTGCAACAGAACACGGAAAGGTAGTTGCGATGGAGTTGGAGCGATAGTAAAGAGAGAAGCTACAAGAGCGAGCTTACAAGCTGCAAAAAATAAAGCAATTCTAGATGTTGAAGCTCTTTATTCATGGGCTAATGGGCGATCATTCAATATAAAATTTTTCTCATACACCAAAAAAGATCACGAACAAACTCGTCAATTCCTAACAAAGAGATTTAAAAACTGTCCACCTATCACAAACATACAAATGGGGCATGGATTTATCCCAGAAAATAATGAAACGTTGAAAGTCATGCATTACTCAAATGCCAATGAACCTAGGAAGAGAGTAAGTTATGATATCGGCGAAAGCCATTTATCACCAGTAAAAACACCACGAACGAGGAGCCAGAATTGATAAGAGTGCACAAAATTTTTCTATTGTTCTGTGTATATGTATATGCCTGCGTGGATGAAAAAAAATATATATAATTTAGCCAAATGAATCAATCTTTAATGGCAAGTGCAAAAACCGCAGACAGATAATTCTAAATCTAATAGACCGGAAAAATATAAGATTCATGTGCACAAATACTGATTCCGATAATACATTTATAACCATTTACCCCCATATCGATACTTTAAATTGATCTAAAATCATTTGTTGCGGTATAATTGGTTTAGTGGCGGTATAATGTCCGCCATTTTGGTTCCACCATTTTAACTTTTGAAATTTGGAAGTCAAGCTAAGATTCAATGACACCGAAAACCCTCATATCGATACTTTAAACTGATCAAAATTCATTTGTTGCGGTAAAATTGGTTTAGTGGCGGTGTAATGTCCGCCATTTTGGATCTACCATTTTAACTTTTGAAATTTCGAGGTCAAGCTAAGATTCAATGACACCGAAAACCCCCATATCGATACTTTAAACTGATCAAAATTCATTTGTTGCGGTAAAATTGGTTTAGTCGCGGTATAATGTCCACCATTTTGATTTCGCCATTTTTGATTTTGGAATTCCGTCAGCATTGTCAATAATATGTCTTATCATGAGTTGTACATGCTTTTTGGTGGGATATTTCACAAATTAGAACATTTTTACTATTGTTTTTGTTGAATGTGCTATGAAAACGTGGGTTTCAGCCTCCATCTTTTATGCCCCACATTGGATTTTGGAAAAGGCCAGAACTTTTTGAAAAGCCCTTGACCAGACCATTATTTGGAGACCTCAAACGTCTTCTTAGGTTAACCCATTTTTAGACTTGATCCATATTTTATGACATTAATTACTTTTGCATAAACATTTTTAGCATGATGCGCTCATTCATTTTGAATAATTTCTGTAATGAAACTAAAGTCCTACATTAAGCCATTGTATTAAGCCGCCTTATCGTGTCAGCCATTTTGATAATCGAAAAACACCACTCAGCTCCAAAAACTAGACGAAAAAACACAAATTTTGAAACCTCGGTTGACTTTTAAAAGTTTAAATAATTCTGGAGAACAGGGGGTGTCCTGTTGACAAATAATGCCTCATATATATATATATATATATATATATATATATATGTGTGTGTGTGTGTTTTTCATTGGGCGGAGGGGTAAAAATGCCTTTACGCACGAAGTGTGGGACTCGCCGGTGCTACACCGTACAACACAGCAATACCCACTAAAAATCCCCTACCAGATCGCACCGGCAGCGTTCCTCCATACGACTGTTACTCCCCCCCGGGAGCTACCGTACAGCTTTACTTCGGGAGGGCAGTCATGCCTCGTCTGGGCCGTCACACTTTATGTCTGGCTACACCTCCTCAACGCTGTTCGCATCGACGACAAGAGCTAAGTCGTTGGTGAAAGCCACCATTGAAACCCCCTGGGGGAGCCGCTGTCTTAACACACCGTCGTACACGACGTTGCAGAACAGCGGCCCCAGGACCGAACCCTGTGGTACGCCTCCAGTAATGTTGTATGAGCGCACACCTGCATCGGTGTCGTAGAGCAGGATCCGGTCTCTCGGGTAGCTCGAAACGACTCTTCGCAGGTAGAGCGGTACCTTGAGCTGTTCTAGGGACAGCATGATGCTGTCCCACCTAACCGAGTTGAAGGCGTTCCTGATGTCCAGGGCAATGACTGCGCACATGCGTCTGGCACTTCTACTGCCACCGATGGCGTTGGTGGCGAGCTCGACAACTCGGCTTATGGCGTCGATGGTTGAGCGACCCTTCCGAAAGCCGAACTGGTTTTCGGAAAGATCTCCTTCCGATAGGATGGCTGCCTCCAGCTTGGCACTTATTATCCGCTCAAATAGCTTCTCGGGTATATCCAGCATACAAAGTGGTCGGTAAGAGGATGGCTCCTCCGGGGGTTTACTTTTTACTTTCTCTTCGGTAGGAGTACCAACCTTTGTACCTTCCACTGATCCGGGAAGCATCCTTCCTTTAAGTATGCGTTCAAGGTGTCTCTAAAAAGGCTAGGGACCGCCAAGGCTGCGGTCTTGACTGCCAGGCCAGGTATACCGTCCGGCCCTGGGGCTTTTCTAGGGATGATCTTCTGAGCAGCCATCCTCAACTCGGTTTCTGATACGTCTGGCGGCTCGGCTGCACCGTCCGCTACCATCAGGCCCGTATCTGGTGCCCTTTCCCGTTGTTGTGGGAAAAGGTGGCGAACGACCCTGTCGAGGAAGTCGGGACAGGTGGGCGTTGCCGCACCCCTGGGGTTGATCTTGTTCATGACCGTTTTGTACGGCCTGCCCCAGGGGTCGTTTTCTACTTCCTCACAGAAGTCGCGCAAGCACTTTCTCTTCGCAGCCTTCATGGCAGCTTTGAGCCTCTTCCGTTTAGCCTCATATTCCGCGGTCAGCTCCTCAAACCGCGGTCTGTTCCTCGCTCTCTGGTGCAGCCTTCTGGCCCGCAGACATTCGCGGCGCAACTTTGCGATTTCCTCTGACCACCAATAGACTGGTGGTTGGCCACGGGAGTTTGATTTTGTGGCCATGGATGCATCGCAGGCCACTGTTATGGCCGTCGTGAGGTCTCAGGCTCACTCGGTGGGTGTCCCTTCCACCACTGCTCCCTCCAGGGAGCAGAGGAACACTTCTCGGTCAAAGGAAGCTGGTGACCACCTCTTCTTCACAGCTCGCAGCTTTGCCCCGGATCTTCTGTTGGTCAGCTGGAGCCCATACACGATAGCTTGGTGGTCGCTACCCGTGTATCGATCGCTAAGTTTCCAGTCGTGCCGTTCCCCCATCATAATTGTATCGATGAAGGTCTGATCAACTATGGACGACTTGCTACCCTTAGCGTAGGTAGGAGTCGTCCCTCTGTTAGCGATCTCCACCTCCCCCAGCGATCTTCGCGCTGCCCCATTCCGTCGTCCAGGCGTTGAAGTCCTCCCCGATTACAACAGGCAACCGGGAGGATTGGGAGCTGGTGACGATGGCGTCCAGGGACCTCGTGAAAACCTCCTCGATGGTGTCGCCGGGCGGAAAATAGCAGCTGTAAATGCGTACCCCGGCTATCTCCACCCAGGTAAAGTTGAGGAGGGGGGCGGCCATCCTGCGGGATATGTAGAGGCTTCCACATACCCATATGGCCTCTTTGCTGGTAGTGTCCCTTACCCAGCTTGGGTCCTCGAAATCCCTATACTCCTCACTGATGATGACGATGTCTGCCTTCTCCTCCCTGACCAACTGAGGCAGGAGGTCCTGGGCCATCCTGCAGTGGTTCAGGTTGATCTGGAGCACCTTAGTCATTTCTAATAGGTACTCCCGCCTCCTGCGGGGCCTTCACTATGGCCCCGCCGTCCACTACTTTATGGCCCTCTCGGCCGCACCGCTAGCATTGCGCGGACCGGTCGACTGCGCTTTTGCAGTCCCTCGCGATGTGTCCAGCTTCGTGACACCTGTAACACTGCGAGGATGCTTCTCGCAGTCGAACTCTGCAGTTGACCCATCCGATCCTTATTTTCCCGTTTTGTAGCAGCTTTTTAGCAGCTGCTGCCTGGAGTTAAATGGTCGCCAGTAGAGTGCCGCTATAGGACCCTCTGATTTTAATGCTGTCAGGGGGCACCACATTTGGCCCGATCTTTGCCGCAATCGACGCGGCTACCTCTAGTGCTGTCGTCGACTCGTCCATGTCATTGATAGTGATGGACTCTTGGTGAGTCAGCAGCCGGACCTCTGCTGACCCGGTCAGGGTGGACGAGACCACTGTCTTCAGGTCTGCTGTTTCCGTACCCGGTCGCCCCAGTTCAAGGAGAAGCTCCCCAGCCCTGGTGCGCCTGATACGGGTGACACGATCTCCTAGGGTTTTAAGCTCCGGTGCGGACTTGACCTTCCAGAGGATGTCAGCGTAGGAGGAGCCCCCGCTTGATGCCTTGATTTTGATGGCATCTGGGCGCGGGGGTCTCACTCCGGCCTTAGACTCTGATGTGCCTTTAGCCGGTTTGCTGGCATCTCTCTGCTGTTGTGTTGCTGCTGCGGCTGGCTGCCCTTTGTCCTCTTCTTGCCCTTCTTTACAACGGTGGCCCAGTCAGGGGCTTTTGACTGGCCTTGCGTGTAGCCTTCCGCCTTCCTCTTTTTCGCCGCCGGTGGTAGTGGCGGCGATGGCAGCTCATGCTCCTCGGTGTTCTGGGGGATGTTCTGGCGGAAGATGGGGGAGCTTTGGCATCCCCCATCCTTTCTCTTGACCGTCGGTGTTGCCAAGGCTGGGCTAAGATGGCGTAGTTTGGCATACTCGCCAAGCGCCTTGCTAGTAGCCCTAGCCAGCATCTTAATCTCCTTGTGGACATTGCTCCTTGGCAGAACGAAGTCCACAAGGGACTTAATCCGTTTGCTGAGGAGGGTAAAGGCTTTGTCAGCCTCCTCCTCGCGGTCCTCCTTTTTTGCTCTAATGTCACTTGTAGCATTGGATGCTGCAGGGGCCGAGTGACAAACCTCTGCAGCATTGCGGTCGCCGGATGACGACGCACAGTGGGCCAGAAAATCAAAAAAGTGATCACGGGCTGTCTTCACTCGAAGAAATGCTTGAAAAAAAAACAAGGGTAGGAAAATCTTCGTCAGAATGCCTAGTTTCCGAATCCGTTTCCCCCGAAACCCGCGGACGTCTATATTTTTTGTCCCACCTCAAAACCTGACCTCATTTTTAGAATATCCTTTTTCGATTTTACCGATAATAAGTTAGATCGTTGTATTTTACATTTTTAACCATAATAAATGAGATGTGGGCACAGTATTTACTAGCGTGCACTTATATACTATATATAACAAATATATATATATGAGGCATTCTTTCCCAAACTTACACCCCTGCTGCCCACTTTTTATTTCATCTAACTATTGATCTAACTATATATTGACTTAACTGGTTCTGCTCTGAAACCATAGGTGTATACTGCAAAACATCATTCTGAATAATTTTATTTGAAATTGATTGTTGAGAGATTTGGCCAATGTGAAATCATACTTCATTTTTTAAGTTCATTCGTTGAGTTCTTTGCAGGACCATCTCGTCAGTACTTTCCAGAAATATATAATCTGTCGTTTCAAGGACTACACTTATCAGATCTCTATAAAAATTCTGTCAACAGTCCTTCTCACGACTACTCTCAACAGTCCTTCTCACGACTACGCCCAACACTCCTTTTCGGGACTTTTCTCACGAGTCCGTCTCATGTCTACTCTCAACAGTCCTTCTCAGGACTAGTCTCAACAGTCCTTCTCACGACTACTCTCAACAGTCCTTCTCAGGACTACGCCCAACACTCCTTTTCAGGACTTTTCTCACGAGTCCGTCTCACGTCTACTCTCAACAGTCCTTCTCAGGACTAGTCTCAACAGTCCTTCTCAGGACTAGTCTCAACAGTCCTTCTCAGGACTACGTCCAACACTCCTTTTCAGGACTAGACTCAACAGTCCTTTTCAGGACTAGTCTCAACAGTCCTTCTCAGGACTAGTCTCGACAGTCCTTCTCAGGACTAGTCTCAACAGTCCTCACGACTACTCTCAACGGTCCTTCTCAGGACTAATCTCATTAGCTTTCTGAATCTCACAATCTCAATAGTTTTGAACATGTCAAATATTCGCAGTGATAGGTGTTGTAATCCCTACGATTTGGAAGGACATAAAGGAAAAGATCTTCGGCGTATTTCGATTGGGGTTAAACGAAGTTTTCCAAGCTTTCCAGATAATGCTAAAATATGTGCTTCGTGTAGGAAAATTAAACATCCCCGAATGGATGAAGGTTTGTTTGACACATCAAGTTTTATGAATCTGACGCTGAACCCTCATAAAGCTGAACAAAATATTCCTGAATCTCCAGGGGTATCCTCATCATCTTCTAGTCGAATGGAAGCTAACGTCAAGTCACAAAGAGAAATCGAGTTGGAAGATCTGTTGAATGGATTGAAAGCAAAGTTTTCTACTCTTGATATCAATGATCCTTTGAGATTAACGATTTTGACAGTAGTTCTAGATGCATGGAGTCTTAATAAAACTAGTCGAGAATTTAACTGTTCAAGACAGTTAGCGAAGAAAGCTAGAGATTTAAAAGCTTCAAAAGGCGTTTTGGCAGATACAACTGCTAAGAATTGCAGGCCGTTGCCAAACAATACTGTGTACAAATAGATAATTTTTACAATAGTGACGAACATAGCAGAATCATGCCGGGTATAAAAGATGTAGTTTCTGTAAAAAATGATGATGGTAGACATTTGTCACAGAAACGCCTTCTCCTTTCAGATTTAAGAAGTCTTTATGATACCTACAGTAAATTATGTCCTGAATATCCAGTTAGTTTCAGTAAATTTGCTCAGCTCCGACCTAAACATTGTATACTCGCTGGTGCGAGTGGTACGCACTCAGTGTGTGTCTGTACGATACATCAAAATTGCAAATTGATGATTGACTCTGTTAATTTGAACAAGCTCACTGCAGATTCTGATATGGTTTTACATGATTACAAAGATTGTTTACGTCAAATCGTATGCCAAAATTATACACCAAGACACCAAAAAACACGGAGCGCACCACCTAGACCTCGTCATCGGCCACCTTGTACACCTAGACACTGCCCTTGAATGATTTTCACACCTGGACACCAAAAACCACGGAGCGCACCACCTAGAGCTCGTCATCGGCCACTCTGTACCCCTGAACACCGTTCTTGAATGATTTTTAGACCTAGACACCAAAAACCACGGAGAGCACCACCTAGACCTCGTCATCAGCGACCCTGTACACCTAAACACCGCCCTTGAATGATTTTTACACCAAGACACCGAAAATAACCTAAACCTTGTCATCGGCTACCCTAGCAAGCTAGTTACTGTTACTGCTCCGGAACGCAGAGCATGCACCGGCAACATCTTAATTCTAAATATCGTAATATAATATTTTATATGAGAAAGCAATCCCCATGTGTATATAGCTTTGCGGCCAACTTCACGGTCCTAACACTTCTTGCGGCTAACTTAACGGTCCTCTCACATTTCGGGCTGAAAAAGAAAAACATGATTTTAGCATTTTTGGATTATACACTCACATATTATAAAAATAAACAGCCTTTTCACTAATATTTTTGTTGGAAATCATAGTTTAGCTCAGAAAACATTCTAATGAGCCAAAAAACCTTACCAACAGTAATGATAAGTATTTTTTTTTTGTATAATGAAAAATCCTAACATCAATATAGAAGTAAATAGTGTCACGGGCGCCGCGGCTTCGTCTGCTTTTCAAACTCGCCTTTGTGGCGCTACTTGATGCAGGAGAGGGATAGATCAAAGCTTTTACGTTGCACCAGTAAGGTAAAAACGAGTCGTGACTCGGCACGTTGCAAGTTTAGCTGTTATCAATGTGTCTGATTATTTCACTTTTTTTTTTAACAATTCTAATTCAGAGCGGAACTACTACACCTTTAGCAGCAAGTTTCATTTAATATGTTTTATCTCACACCAGCTAAATCTAACGCAAATTCAATTTGCGTGACCTCAAGGTCAGTTGAGGCTTCGGGTAAATTGTCTATAGTCGATGTGGATTCGTCGATCTTCTCACGGACCGAGAACTTGGACCAGGGAAAATTGAATCGGTAAAATTCAATCTACTCGCATTATTCCAGTTAAATTAAGGTTTTGCTTTCTACCTTTTTATCGACTTCCAATGTGCTAATACGCAAGAAACTAGTTCGTCGCTGGCGTTATAGCACCAAACCAAGTAGTCAAATAAGGTAAAGATCCGCAGCAAAGGTGTCAGTTGACGTCACTTTGCCTCGCATGAATCGCAAAAAAGTTAAAACAACGTACCAGCACAAAATTCAACCTCACTGCCAGTAGTGAAGCTGGTATTTTTATTCGTATTATTCAAATCCCTTGCCCATAATTTGAAAAAATAATCCTATTTATTAATCTAGCATATTTAGTATGCCTCATAAGCTAAAAATTTGGATTGTGCTACTTCTAAATCTATGAGAAATCTTTTCTAGATCGTTATTGAGGATAACCTAACTACTGGATAACTAGTTTTACCTATTTATTAGAGAAAGATATCCTCTGATTGTCGCCATACATTCACAAACAATTTTTCGTAGTCAAGCTGGTATTTTTAATCTCATTACTCAAATCCCTTGCCCATAATTTTAAAAAAATGATCCTATTTGTTAATCATGCATATTTGGTATACCTCAAGACTTAAAAATTTAAATTGTATTACTTCTAAATCTATGACAAATCATGTCTAGATCCTTAAGAATCATGCTCATATGTTCAGCAGAAGCTTCTGTTTAATCTATTTAGAATGACCCATCTACTGGATAACTAGTTTAATTGATTTATTAGAGAAAGTTATCTTCTTATTGTCGCCATACATTCACAAACAATTTAACCGTATCGAAGCTGGTTAATTATAGTCTCTCGTACTAATTTTTGAGACTTGTGGATCTTGATGGACTAGTTGGGAATAAACAAAACTATCGACAGTTAATGTGAACTGATAACCGTAAAAAAGGAATTGACCTTTATTGAATATAGTGCATATTTACAAGTGTTCAAATCTAAGGAAAAGAAGTGAAAGCTAAAGTATTAAAGTACCGACGCGTGAACAAACGATATTGTTTACGGACAACACTGTGAGGCAAGTACGAGCGCTCACAGTGATTCGGCAATACGTACTGACTATACAGTCAGCGGGAACGGCAGAAGACCGCTCGCGCAACAGGCGGAGAGAGAGAGAGTAGGAGCGAGCGAGCGCGCGTTGCCATGGCAACCCCCTAATAGATGCCGTGTGAGCAGGCAAATACATTCGAATTCGCGACAACGGCTCGCTTCTCGAACCTTCTAGCTCTCTCTCTTTCTCTCTCTCGGCGTAACTGTCTAATTTTTGAACACTGGTATTTTTAATTGTATTAATCAAACCTTTTGTCCATAATTGTTGAAAATGATTCTATTTGTTAATCTAGCATATTCGGTATACCTCAAGACTTAAAAAATTTGGATTTTACTATTACTAAATCTATGAAAAATCTTTTCTAGGTCCTTATTTAGGATAACACAACTACTAGATAACTAGTTATAACACCTGTTTATTAGAGAAAATTATCCTCTGATCGTCACCATACAATCACAAACAATTTTAACGTACTCAAGCTGGAACAATATTTCTCACTGAGCATTTGATAAGACTTTGCTTTAATTAGTAAAGCCGCGCAGTTGTATTTCGCAAAGTCGCTATGATCAGGTGACTCGCCACTATTTAGAATTCACGAGCAAAATTCTTCATTATCCGGTTTATCAAGCACTGATATTCTAATATTACATTTTCTTTGCATACTCCAGAATTTATTGCCTACAGCCATGAACTGCTACGTTCATAGTTTCGCACTTATTAATGACCGCGCATGGTTTGAATGTTTCTTATTTGTCGTTCGTTGTATTGTATACTTGAGATATTTTCTTCTTATTAAATTGTTATCGAAGACACATGGCGCAGGACTAAGAGGATGGGGCAGTAAATAAATGTGACACAATAGAATTGTATGGGTAGAAAAGATTGCAATAATTTATTTTATTTTATTTAAAATAATATCAATAAGTCGTAGTTATAAAGGAAAGTATCGGTGCTGAAAAGTCTATAAAAAAAGAAAATGAAGTATAAAAAGTCTTGTTTAGTAGATATTACGTAAATTTTCTTCGTTAATCAATGATCCGTGTGAGAAGAGTAACATTAAAATGACGAGATTGGAAAGAGAAATTAACATTAATAATTTTACGCGAAGAGATGGCTCAATGACACTGTTGCGTCATGCGTAATTATCAACGCATACTCAACGCTCAAGCACCGCACCTCTATAATTGGCCCCGAAATACACGAAAATTAAAGAAGCGTACAACGTTTGGTTAGTGGATTGGTAGCTGAGCTGAGTGTCCTGGAGTAAGGAGGCAGATTAGTAAAGTTAATTTTTGTGCAGGAGACTGGTTTTCGCTAGTCTTCCCCAGTTTAGGCTTAACGCCTTATTCCTGGGTGCAAGTTAGTAAAATGATATAATAAAAGAATAAAATAAGAAACCCGGAGTTACCCAACACTGGCAGAGTCTTAGTTCTGCTGTCCTGGTAATGCGAGGATGTATGGGACACGTAGTTGTAGTCCGAATGATGGTTTGAGTGAGTAATGGTCTCCCCACGAGGCGAGCACGCACAGGAAAACGGCGCTCGACAAGATAAACTTAGTAACGCATTTGCATAAACGCAATGCTATAACTGAGTTTAATTACGCGCAGACGTGAACCGAGAGGGACCGAGGACCCCAAAGCCAGCGGGAGGCATGGGAGCGACAGAGAGACAAATACATGCGCAAGCTTCGAAGCGACAAAGTAGGCGGGACCAACGCGCACTGGCGTACTATACGACGCCTGCTTCTGCGCTCGAGCACAGGCCCGTACCTACAAAAAATGAAATTCGAAGGGCAAGTGCCTGGCTGAGATTAATACGGCCGCAGGATGCATCAACGCGACTGACTGAGACTTCCTTCCTCTCGCCAACGGGTGGCTATGGCCAGAATTGGACCTTGCAGGTTGGTATAACAAAGTTGGTATAATCCGGTAACACCATATTATTAAAAAGTTCACAAGCAATAATATGATTTCGAAATGTCGTTGTATTCCGGATTAATTATATACAAGATAGTTAACTTAAATGTCTCCATAATATTGACTATAAGATTAAAGTTTTACTCCGTAAAATATTTCTTACTTAGCAAATGATAAGACTTTGCTTTGATTTGTAAAGCCGCACAGTTGTTATGTCGAAAAGTCGCTATTATCATGTGACTTTGCACTATTTAGAATTCACGATCAGAATTATTTATTATCCAGTTGATCGAACGCTGATATTCTAATATTAACTTTTTTCTGCCTACACTTGAATTTATTCACCTGCAGCCATGAATTGCTACGCTTATCGTTGTGCACTGAGCTTCTGATAAGCGTTTGCACTTATTGATAACCACGCATGGTTGGAATAATAAATTCGGTATAATCCGGTAACACCATATTAGTGAAAAGTTAACTAATAATAAGATGTTTTCAAAATGTTGTTATTATCCGGTTTTTTAATACACAAGGTAGTTAACTTAAACGCCTCCATTATCTTGATTATTAGATTAGAGTTTTACTCCGTAAGATATCTCTCACTCAGAAATAAATAAGACTTTGCTTTGATTCGTAAAGCCGCGCAGTTGTTATTTTGCAAAGTCACTATGATCAGGTGACTTGCCACTATTTAGAGTTCACAAGCAAAATTCTTCATTATCCAGTTTATCGAGCTTTGATATTGTAATATTAACTTTTTTTTGCATACCCCAAGATTTATTTATACACAGCCATGAATCGCTACGTTCATCGTTTTGCACTAAGTAGTGTAATAGTAGTGTAGAATACCGCCAGTAAATTAACAATCACGTTAAGAAAACAATGAAATTATAAATCGTATTAGAGAATAATTTGATAAATTTATTCCAAATACGTAATTGCCATTTAACTATTTGATATCATATATTTTTTACTATAGTTTGTCACTTATATAAATAATTATTTGAATAAATTATATCATCATCAAATAAAAAATTAATAGTAAATAAAAACCAATTTATACTTGCCTACCTTTTACTTTTTGAGAAAGGTTTTATTTCAAAGATTTCACGAATTTTTAAGAGTAATAATTATAATAAAAACTATCCTCTCGATAGATATATTACATTATACCTTACTAACTTAAAAGAGAATCATCAAACTGTTGTTAAAATAGTGAGTATTAATTCAAAAGCAACCATCAAATGAAATTTGTAAAATAGATCGATGTACACGCTAAAATCTATCTCCACAGCAATACCTACAAGCAGTATCCATACATACCTCATAAACTACGGAGTGATAAGTGACTCCCGAAACCCTTAAGTAACGAGTTTCGACTAATTATGCTACAAATTCCCCTGAAACTCTTGAAGACGTTAATACTGTCCACCCTGGGCACCAGGTACCTCGGAGGCTGTTGCTGTCGCAACATTCGTATTCAGCGATCCCAAAAACCCCCGAGTAACGAGTTTCGCCTAATTGCGTTACAAATTTTCATAAAACTCTAAGAGACGACGTTCATATTGTCTACCTTGTGTACCAGGCACCTCGAAGGCTGTTGCCTTCACGATATTCGGGTTCAGCAACCCCAAAAACCCCCGAGTAACGAGTTTCGACTAATTGCGTTACAAATTTTCATAAAACTCTAACGTGTGCTTATTTAAAAAAAAAAAGGAGAGATAAGAAAGTAACAGGATTACACGATTCACGAAGACAGAAGAAAGAGAAGGTTTAGTCAGAAAAAAAAGGTAAAAGGAAGTAGGGTAAAAACATTCTAAAAATTTAGTTTAGGCATGATGTAGAGTTAAAGTGAAAAAAGTTAGTTCAAGCAAGTATGAGCAAGTATGTGTAATATAAGGATATTTTGAAAATTTAGTCTAGGCGTTGTGCAGAATATCGTATATTCAATATATATAGTGAGTTTGAGTGAAAAAAGTTGATGCAAGCAAGTATGACATGTAATATAAAGTTTGTTTTTTTAATTTAGGCTAGGCGTAGTGTAGAATATAGTATATTAAATATATATAGTGAGTTTGAGTGAAAAAAGTTGATTCAAGCAGGTATGACATGTAATATAAGGTTTTTTAAAAAAATTAGGTTAGGCGTGGTGTAGAATATAGCATATTCAATATATATAGTGAGTTTAAGTGCAAAAAGTTCGTTTAAGAAAGTATGAAGTGTAATACCCTACTGAAAAAAATCAGATGACAATCAACTGATAATCAACTGATAATCAGCTGATAATCAGCTGATAATCATGCCAAAATATCAGCTGATTATCAGGTGATTTCAGCTCAGTATTTTTAATAAAGCTGATAGTTATAAATATGCGTTTATGTGATATAAAATGTTAATGATAATCAGGTGATAATCAGGTGATAATCATTCAAAATTTGTAACCTTTAATATATTTATTAACAAAATTTTTGTTTTTCAATAATTTAATTTAAATAAAATTTTTTTTTGTGTTAAAAAATAAAAATTTTGGAGCTCACAGACAGTTTTCGTGTTATCATTCTGATGGTAACACCAGTACTGGCCCTCATTATGTGAAATTTATAAATTTTACTTATTTTAAACAACTTATAATAAATATATTAAAGGTTACAAATTTTGAATGATTATCACCTGATTATCATCTGATTATCATTAACATTTTATCTCACATAAACGCATATTTATAAATATCAACTTTATTAAAAATACTGAGCTGAAATCAACTGATAATCAGCTGACATTTTGGCATGATTATCAGCTGATTATCAGCTGATTATCAGTTGATTATCAGTTGATTGTCATCTGATGTTTTTCAGTAGGGTATAAGGTCACTTCGTTTAAAAATTAGTAAAAGTATGCGTATATATACATGGTGATGAGTATGATAATATACAATTACATTGCGAGTGTTTAATATAGTTAGAGTGAAAACAATTCATATTTTCTTAAGATTTAAGGTTATGCAAATATACATATATATAGATATACATATGCTCAGTGATAGTTTAGAATATAGTATATTGAACATATATAGTCATTGTACAAGTATTTCATAAAAGCAAGTGTGAAAAGTTTAGTTTTCATGAATTTAGTATGCGTATAGTAAATAAATGTCAGTTTCTACATTTATTGGTCTACAAAAGTATGTCTAAAAAGATGCATATACATGGTGATCACGTAGAATATAGTATATTTAATATACATAGTACAAGGCCTACTACGACATCGGGAAGGTGAGCTTCAAATACTCCCTGACCGAGTCGTAGTAGTGAATACCAGGCGTTAAGGAAGCTGTTGCTGTCAATCATGGCTTCGACAGACATTACAGTAACGCAGATTAACTTGCACCGCAGCAAGGATGCTTCGGCGGTATTAACCAGGCGTTTGGCAGCGGTGCACACAGCCATAGCACTAATACAAGAACCTTGGTGTTACAGAGGAACGATCCGAGGGCTTGGACAGGCAGGCAAGGTCATTAAGGGCCCAAGCAACGAGAGAGCAAGGGCGTGCATCGTGACGAAGGGCCTGGAGACAACACCACTACTGGACCTATGCACAGCTGACCTTGCTGTTCTAGCCATGGAGGTAACAAGAGAGGAGGGCAGACAGCGGGTGATCATCGCCTCAGCCTATCTTCCATTCGAAAAGGAGTCGCCAACAGAGTAAGTATCCAGGCTGGTAGAATACTGAGAGGAAAGGGGACTCCCCCTGGTTGTGGGGTGTGACGCCAACGCACACCATCTGGTGTGGGGAAGCACGAACACTAACGACCGGGGGACGACCCTACTCGAGTACCTGACTACCAAGAACCTGGAGATCATCAATAGAGGTAATGAACCAACCTTCATGAATGTAAGGAGGAGAGAGGTAATTGACATTACACTCTGCTCAAGGCAGCTAGTAAGATTTATCAGGGACTGGAGCGTGTCGGACGAACCCTCACTCTCCGATCACGAACAAATTTGTTTTATGATTACAGGGGAATCGCGACAACAGGAAACATGGATCAGAAACCCCAGGCGAACGAACTCGGTGGAATACAGGAGGGACCTTGAGGAGAAACTCAAAACAGGGTTCCCAAAGGAGATACACACGATAGAAGAGCTAAACACTGCGGCAGAATCGCTGCAGAGGGCCATCACCGAGGCATATGAGGCCAACTGCAAACTGATAAGGGACAGAGGCAAATATGAGGTACCCTGGTGGAATAACCGGCTAGAAAAACTGAAGAAAACAACCAAAGTTCTACTCAAGAAAGCAGTTAAGAGCAATGATAACCGGAAATGGATAGCCTGGAGAAGCAAACAGAAAGAATACCGACATGCTGTAAGGAAAGCCCAGACTGAGAGCTGGAGAGAGTACTGCAGCAGCGTGGAAGCTGGCAAAGAAGCGGCTAGGCTTAACAAGATCCTAGCACGCAATCCCGAAGCCTGGTTAGGAGCGGTTAAGCTCCCCACTGGCAAGTATACGGAATCGGACGCGGAGACGCTGGCGCACCTCATGGACTCGAACTTCCCCGGCTTTATGATAGCAGGGGATACATGCGAGACGGCGGATGACCAGGTGGAAACCGGTGGCGAAGGACCTCGCCACTTCAGTGGCTGCAGGGAACTTGCTAATCTGATTGTCTCGCCGGCAAAATTGAGGTGGGCCATCAGCTCCTTCGATTCCTACAAATCGCCGGGAGAGGATGGGATCCTCCCGATTATGCTCAAGGAAGGAGTTGACACAATCATCGGACCTTTGGTACGACTTACAAGGGCCAGCATTGCAGCTGGATACACGCCGAAATGCTGGAGGACAGCTAAGGTTGTCTTCATCCCGAAAACGGGCAAAGGAAGCTACAACACCGCTAAGGATTTCAGGCCTATCTGCCTGACCTCATTCATGCTCAAAACTCTTGAGCGACTGGTGGACAGGTATATAAAGGACTATATCTTGAAGGACAACCCACTGTGCAATGAGCAACATGCATACAGGGAGGAAAGATCAACAGAATCAGCCCTACACGTGGCGGTCTCGTTTATCGAAGAACAGATCGAAGGTGGAGGGTACGCCGTGGGAGTCTTTCTCGACGCAAGAAGGGGCTTTCAACAACACTACCACGGATAGTATCTGCAAAGCAGTTCTATCCCCTACTTTCCCCTACGTGGAGTATGGTGATAGATGGAGCACTAAGGATGCTGACCAACCTGGGAGTAGCAGCGGTCGGCTACGCAGATGATATACTTATAATCACCAGAGGCAAACATCTAAACACCCTACTGGACATTACCGAGTCGACAATGAGGCACCTAAATAAATGGTGCGAGGATAAAGGCCTATCTGTCAATCCCCGGAAAACGGAGGTTGTTGTCTTCACCAGAAAGTACAAGATAGGACCTTTACGAACGCTAACGATGCGGGGACAGGAAATACAAATCAAAGAACAAGCAAAATACCTAGGTGTAATTCTAGATAAGAAACTGTACTGGAAGCCTCAAATAGACCAACAGTGCAGGAAATTCGCATCAGCTTTCTGGATGTGTAGAAGAGCCATTGGGCAGGGTTGGGGCTTGAACTAGAAGACCGTCCTATGGATATACAACTGCATCCTGAAACCAAGGCTGACCTATGCGGCAACAGTGTGGTGGAAAAGGACAGATCTTAAGACAGTACAAAAGAAACTGGAAACGCTCAGAGGGTGGATCCTAAGGGCAGCAACAGGGGCCATGAAAACCACCCCAACGGCGGCCCTTGGAGCCATCACTGAGGTCGAGCCGTTCCACAGAACGATCCAGGCGGCAGCCTTTATAGCAGCACACCACCTGAAAAACTACGGACTGTGGAGAGAGAAAGGGGAACACACAAAAGAGCAGATTAAAGGAAAAGACTACGCTGTCTTGTCAATGAGACTTGATAAGACAGTACGTAGATACAATTTCGAGAAAAGATATCACATTCAAATCCCATCAAGGGAAGATTGGAGTGAACTTCAGGTGAAACCTGGTACACGGATGGAGCTAGAAAGAAAGGCAGGGCAGGAGCTGGAGTCTTCTGGAGAAGGCCCAGAAAGAGGCTTATAGTACCGCTCGGAGAGCACGCCACCGTCTTCCAAGTGGAAATAACAGCCATCCTGCTCTGCGCGCAACTCGCGCTAGAAGAAAAAAGATACGACTGTATCAATATCTGTACGGACAGCAGAGCCGCCCTAGCAGCGCTAGACGGCTCCAGCACTTCCTCCAGACTGGTATGGGACTGCATAACGGCCTTAAACAGACTGGGCGGAGAAGTACGCAGACTCACCCTCTAGTGGGTTCCAGGACACCATGGAATCAGAGGAAACGATATTGCGGACGAACTCGACGGAATAGCAGCGGGACAAGATTTACTTGGACCGGAACCCGCTCTTGGTATTCAGGTGTGCACCGTCAGAGAGGCGGTGCACGGCTGCCTGAAAGAGCGACACCCAAAAGAATGGTGCGACAGCACCGGGTGTAGACAGGCCAAAGCACTGATAGGATCATGCATCAAAGAGGACTGGGCGTCGGAGATGCGGGATCTAAGCAGGGCGAAGGCAAAGATCTTCACTCAACTAATTACCGGACATGGGACGCTGGGATATCATCAGCACATAATAGGTCGAGTGAACTCACCAACGTGCAGGTGGTGTAACCAAAATGATGAAAGCAGTATACATGTATTATGCCACTGCTTAGCCTTAGCCGAGAAGAGATATAGGGCGCTGGGGATGACGACTTGCGAACCAACAGCGATCCAATCACTGACCGTTAGGAAGGTGATACACCTGTACAAGTCACTAACGGGTTAAGATACACAGGAAGGGGCATACCATCTGACACCTTTCACCCTGAAGGATAAGTAATACAGGAATGGTGCATACCACCTCATACTCTGATCCTCAAGGGACGAAACTAGACTGGTACAACCACTAGTTAATCAACGGGGATGCAAAGGGCGTGAGCCTAGGCATCAGGACTTAATGGTCCACCCAGTCTAACAATAATAATAATAATAATAATAATAATATACATAGTGAATTTGACTAAAAAAAGAATGAGGTTTCGCTAGTAGAAAAACTTTTTTCAGTTGGGTATTTAGAATTTTTAAATACTGTGAATTTGTTCAGAATTTAATTTTCTACAAAATAGCCAGAATACTTTTATAAAAAACCTTTTTGTAAAAATGGCTCAGAAAGAATTGAAAAAAAAACACATTTTTGGTAAAATCCAATAGGCATTCGCCCTGGGTATAAGACGTTTCTTCGAAACTCTTTATACAGGGCGAGTGCCTAAAAAAGTGTGCCAAGACACTTTAAAACGCAAAGCACTACGAGGGTGAGTCGATGTTACGCTCATCATTCTTCTATTAATCGTGACTTAGGGGTGGCCCCCAATAAAAAATTACTTTTTTTCTACTGCATTTTATACGAGATTTGATTCTAGCTTTGTAGGGACCCCTTACAGTTGTGCTTTAATTATTATTTGCGGTATTACAAATTTTGTTGCCTTTTAGGGGATGAAATTTTCATGTAGCTTTTTTTCTGTTCCCGGAGGTTATAGGGGTCAATTTTTTTTAAACTTCATATTTTTCCGTGCCCTATACGCTGGTATAGGTTTCGTAGGTACCGCGTTACGGGCAGGAATCACCTATACTCATGGGCATCCTCCTTTGAACCTAATTAAATCCTTTTTCTTCCGTAATCGTGCGACATAGAAAACCCATTTTTTTAGTTTTCGATTTTTAGCCTGAAAACTAGTCATCAAAATGTTTTAAAATTTTTACAACAAATAAATATTATCGTTTTTGATTGTCATAAATATTTTTAAAACGTTTAAGGATTTAGTTTTAGAGATATTAATTTCTTTTTTTTAAGTCTCTATGATCTATAAAATAAAGTATTGTTGAATATATTTTATAGATCATATTATCAAAAAGCAAGGCTTCAAAAATATGTCCTATTTGTCTAGAGTCGATTGGTAAAGAGCCGAGTACTTTTTTGGACGTAATGTAAATTCATATTTTCTTTTAAATTTATAAATACAAAGAGAAAGAATATATAAATAGTCTGTAAAATCGATAAAGTATTTCTATGTGTCTCTTTTGCGATATATACTTTTCCTTAAACTGTTATTAATGATAAGACTAAAAATTAAAAGTAATGATTTCCCCTTATGTAGGATACAAAACTAAATCAGCAAGTCATGCAGTAACTTAATATGGGTCGGTGATGGGTTTGTGAGGTTAGGATTTCATTCGGTACGGTGGAGTCGTGTGCGCACGGCTACACCGATCCGGGTGACTTACGTAACAACAATCTCGACCGCCCTGTGTGCGCACAGTAGCGACCAGGATAGTGTAACGGGATTTTGAGGTTATCCCTCGGATTTATGAAGTCGTGTGCGCACGGCTTCACAAATCTTCGTCGCTCGTCTCGTTCCTCTATTTATCCTGTGTGCGCACAGAGATAAAGCGAGTCGTGAGATGTCGGCGTAAGGCTGGCTTTGTTGATTAGGATTTTTACGGTGGCACCGGGTATCGTCACGTGTGCTCACGTAGACGAGGCTCGATGTCGCTCGGGTGTTCCGGGTTGCCTCGTGTGCTCACGACGGCAATTCGGAGTTTCGGGTTTCGGTTTGTCTACCAAATCGTCACGTGTGCTCACGCTCGTGCAGACTCGCCTTGCGGTTGTTGCGCGCGCGCGCTCGCTTCGCTTCGTGCGAACTCGCCTTGCGGTTGTTGCGCGCGTGCGCTCGCTTCGCTTCGTGCGGACTCGCCTTGTGAATGTTGCGCGCGCGCGCCCATTTCGCGTCGTGTGTATTCGCGCGATGCGCCTGTTTATGTTTATCACGGCCGTCCTCATGTATATTTATATGTGCGAGACTCGTTATTAATATTCTCTTCACTCTCTCGAGTAACCTTTTACAGCGGAAAAGTCTTCCCGACGGCTCCTAAGCGTCAGCCAAAAAACTGCAATCCTTCTGCAATTTTTAAGAGCCGGGAAGGATTTCCGCAAAAATTTGTGCCACATAACCTCAATCATCCAGTGACGTGTTCTACTATCGTCGTGCTCCACCAATCTCCGACTCAGTCATCCGCCTCGTACCGGCAAGGCACAAGCTCAGTATTTTTAATCAGTACAGTGTCGTGAGTGGAGTGAAATCGTGCAGTGCGGTGTTTATAGACTACGAGAGTAGCTATAGCTATAGCTATATCTCTATCTCTCTCTATTCGGTACAACGTTGCCAGTCGTCGTTGCTAAGCCGGAACTTTATTTTTCTGACACCAGAGGGCAGCACTCTTCGAGCCAGCAAACTACAGTACAGTACAGCAGCTCCACCGCCAGGTGGCCCCGACACGGCGCACGCAAACACGCACCCGAAAGAGCGTCCTGAAGGCTCTTATACTGAAACTACTCTGGCCATTGCACACTAACTCTCTTTCTCGATATGTCTGACGACCAATGTACTGAAGATCGACTCCTTGGTCCTACATAATATAAGACCTGCACTAAGGTCATCGCTAAGGAAAATCCTCGCAAATGCGATAAATGCGGATGGCACTATCACGCTAGGGGTACGCCGACGCTGCCAATTTTCGATAACGGCAAGACAATCCAAGATTACCGTAACTGCCTATTGGTTTCTAACCTCTTCCCTCCTGGTACTGTGAATTCCGCTCCATCTTCACGCAGCTCAAGTCCTCTGCTTCAACCTCATGGGGGCAACTCGTCAGCATCAACGACTCGGTCCTCCAGTCCACAGCCGGCTGATACTGCTTTTCTCAATAATATCCTAGAAAAGCTCAACAAACTTGATTCTATAGAGAAACTCCAAAACACCATGAAGAATGAAGCTGAGGAGAATGGTCGCCTTCTAGGGGAGAGAATGTCGGCGATTGAAAGATCCTTGGAGCCTTTGGACGAAATTCCACGGCTAATGAACCGGGTGACGGTGGTGGAGGCTGATGTGGCGGTTCTGAGGGCTGAGCAGGTCGACATCAAAGGAAAGCTTGAGCAGTTATTTCCAATCTTCGACTACTGTTCTCTTGTATACTGTGACCTGCCGCAGGAACTCGACTTAAAACTACAGAGACTTGTGAATACCGGGATTCGGTACATCTATGGTGTAAGGAGGGATGAGCACATCTCCCCGTACAGGCGGGAGCTGCAGTGGCTAACCACTGCCGGACGCAGGAAGTACTTCACAGCTTGTTTCCTACGTAAAATGTTTGACTTCCGTGTCACACTCCGGCCTGTGAGGGGCGAGGTGACACCTCTGGAAATTCCTGCATTCGCGACAGAGACGCTGAGGAACTCATTCCATATCAGCGCCTCATACCTATGGAATAACCTGCCATCATACAACAGAAACACCTCATCCACTGCCACTTTCAAAAAACTCGCTAAAGACCACTTCTTTCATCTAAGAAACACATAAAATATACACAGTCCACGCACACGCACACACACACACACCACTTTTTCGCTAATTTCCATTTTCCTCATCGCCCACTACACATATTTCACAATGCCTCAATTTTTGCTATCAACTATTTTGTTTACACTTTACTTATCTGTAACTCTGTATACGTAACATCCTACAACACATTGTACGTAAAATAAATCTAATCTAATCTAATCTAATCTCTCCTCTAGAGTGGTATATATATATATATATATATACATATATATACACACACATACATATACACGTGGTTCTCTGTGAAACAAAATATGTAAATTTTAATGAGTAACATGTGTTTGTATCGGTAGACATGATATTTACTAGGTTATAAGTCAAATTAGCATGTAAAACCACTTATTAGCCATAATATCATATTTGTTTTCTAATAACTTGTAGTAAGAGATCAGGCGTATTCTGAAACTTTATAGCTACTTTTTTACCATAAAAAGGGATCTTTTTACTGTATCGAGGCTGTCAGATCGGACATTCAGATATTTTTATTTTAAGGATTAAAATACAAATAAGGTAGCCTCAACATATATATAGGGCTTTCAAAGTATTATTATTGAAAAATTCAGAAAATTTCACAAAAAAAAGTATTTGGGTAGTTTTAGTTAAAAATGCATTCCTTATGAGCTACATATCATTAAAAATAGGCAAACAATGAAAAAATTGCTTAAAACCTTAACTCTGACCAGCTAGAACTCGAAGCCAAATGAAGGAATCGCGCTGAAATTTGTTTTGGGAGTCAGGTACAACATATAGAACATATATATACAGTTTAGGCAAAAATTAAAATTTTCATATCTTCGATTTCGCAGAGAACCACCAATATATTTACATTATGTCGCAGATAAAGCGGACAGGTATCTTTTTTGGCGATTTTGGGAAAACTAGCGCTAGAGAAAATATCATCATTTTGGAATAATAAAGGTTAAATCATTCTCTTCAAATTTAACGTAGCCTTTTTTCCCTAAGGTTTTTTTACGGCCCTAGGTTTAATAAAATGTTGCATTAAAAAAAACGTGGTAAGATGTTCTATGCTCTTTCATCCGATAGATCGTGGCAAATAATGCTTAAAACCGCTATTACATGATTATACATGTGTTTATTTAATTTTAAAAAAATTTTGAAAATTGATTTTTGAAGAGGGAATATTTTGCGGGGTATCCGAAGATGGCGGCATGGGACGCACTTTCGTAGTGTTGTGGCTCGAGATTCTCCGAGGGTCTCGAGGGACACAACGAGCTTTTGGTTGACAATTTGCGACTGAGCGCGTAAAGTACAAAAGTGCGTCACATGCCGCCATCTTCGGAGACCCCGCAAAATATACCTTCTTGAAAAATGAATTTTCTAAATTGTTTTAAAATTAAATAAACACAAGTATAATCATATAATCGCGGTTTTGAGCATTATTCGCCACGATCTATCGGATGAAAGAGCATAGAACATCTTATCACGGTTTTTTTTATGCATCATTTTATTAAACCTAGGGCCGTAAAAAAACCTTAAGACTTAGGAAAAAAAGGTACGATAAATTTGTAGGGCATGATTTAACCTTTATTATTCTAAAAAAATGTTATTTTCTCCAACGCTAGTTTTCCCAAAATCGCCAAAAAAGATACGTGTCCGCTTTATTTGCGACTTACTGTATGCGTGTGTATGGGTGTAATCAATCATAAACTCTCTAAAGTGGTGACCCCGACTTCGAACATTCGCAATCTACGAGTCACCGCGCGGCGCCATTTCTGACGCCGCGCCATTTCGCGAAGCCTCGACCGCGAGCTCGTTCTCTTCAGAGCTCGCCTCGGCTTTCGCTCCCGGCGGCCAGCAGCCTTCGCTCATTTCGAGCTTTTTCTTCAGCTCTCTCGGTTTTTACACCGACAAAACCAAGTCTTTTTGCGCGGCTCTTTACAGCCGCGCGATGACGCTTTTATCATCTCGGACGTCCCGTCTCGCGCCAGTCCCTTTACAGCCGCACGACGACGCTTTTACCCTTCTCAACATCACTACGTCTCGCGTCAGCCATTTTTAGCCGGCGCCGACGCTTTTAATTTCTCTACGGCCCACACAGCCGCAGAGAACGATTACCACCGGCCCATCTACAGCCGGTGAGACCCAAAAAACACCGCAACATCTGTCGCGAGACCAGCGAGCAGCGGAGCCAGCAACAGCAGCAACAACACCAGCGGTGCAGCTAGCCTCGCACGCCACGGCCATCTTTACCCTCTCCGGTGCCTCGTAGCTTCACCGCTCTCGTAAGGGCCGAGTCGCTCTTTCCGTCGCGTCCTTGCAAAACCTGTCGCTCGGCGCCAGGAACGCCATCGCGCAGAGCCGCCATTTCTCGTCGCTCGCCCGCCTCGCTGGCTCGCTCGCGCTAGCCATTGCTGAGTCACGTACCACATCGCGCGCTGCGCGACGCGTCAACAGCATCGGCCATGTCAGCACAAACATCATCATCGGCAGCAACATCGCCAGTGCGTCGATGCCGCGTTCACCGTCATCACGGACAGGCTCCTCGAGGCTCAACAACGCCAACCGCAGCATCATCAGCAGCCTCGCAGCCCGCACCCCAGCATCGCCGGTATACGCCGTTGCTTCTCGCTGACACCGGCCATTTTCAGCCGCTCCAGCAACGCGACAGCTAGCACCGAAGCTACGGCATGTCGCGCGAGCCCCACTCTCACGCTTCATCGCGCCGAGCTGCGTTATGTCGCGCGCGCGCCCCACTCTCAGGCTTCATCGCGCTGAGCTGCGTTATGTCGCGCGCGCGCCCCACTCTCGGGCCTCATCGTCGCGTCTCGCACTGCACAGCGAGCAGCCGCACGCTTCGCTCGTAGCGACAGACGCCGCGCAAGACCAGCACATGGCGGGGCCCACAACGACTCGCTGACGACGACTCCGACGATCTAGAAGATAGAGATCAATCATAAACTCTCTCTCTCTCTCTCTCTCTATATATATATATATATATATATATATATATATATATATATATATATATATGTGTGTGTGTGTGTGTGTGTATACATATATACAACGGATATATATACATGTATACAACGGATTAAGTTATACATATATTATGACAAGTGACTCTTGCTCTACATTTTGTCTGACGCTCGAAAAACCCTATTTTCGGTCCACTTTATAGGCGCCGAAAATGGTCTTTTTTATGCACGTGTTATAAAAAATGTTTTAAATGCGTGTTGTACCGGGGTGACACTTGACGATGAGAGGAGAAAATCACAAAAGGAGACGCCGGGACCGAGAATCGATTCGGCGCTCCCAAAATCTCTGGGCGCGTGTGCTACCACTAAGCCAACGCCGCCCTATTTCGTCACTCTCTATCCTGCCTCGATTACTGGCGCGGCGAGGGACGTTGTTCCTCGTTACAGTGTAGCTTGTATATGTTAATACTTTTATAAATGTTGGTTTAAGAAACGTTTTCTTAGCGTTTAAGCAACATTGGAAATGATCGCTATTCAATAATTATAAAACCATGAATCTTTTTATAAAACATTTATATATAGTATTTCGAAAACAGTAAAATAACTGTTAAATATTAACGAACAAACAACATGTAATATTTGACCAAATACAAAATATGAAATGCTTTTAAAAAATGTTAAAATTATAATATAGGATGAAATATCGTTGGAATCTAGACATGCTAATGTAGCAATAAATACATTTTTACAAGATTTGTGTATTAATAACAATCCTTTCGGAGAAAAAATCATAGTTCCGCCTGGTGATTTAAGTAAAATACTTTCTATAGTACGCCATGGCAATCGTACAGAAATGATGAAGTTATGTGTATAAAAAAGTAGATTATGGTTATTTTTCATGAAATCATCGTTCAATGAAAATCTCTAAACAAAATTAACTTTAAAAAAAGTAAAAGATTATGTGAGTTTGATATATTCCGCAACGAAATCACAGATAGAAAAAAACTGAGATCAATCAAACAAAATCAAGTTTATTATATTTAATCGTAATAAAGCGAGGAACAACTCTCAAGACAATTACTACATAACTTGCCATGCTCGTTTCATTGTACTTATAGTGTTTGTATGACGTTCTTTTTTTTTTACGTGGCATTTGGACCTCGAAAGTTCATCGCCTCATCCACGCAAGCCTTCCACGCTGCCCTATCTTGTGTTAATCCCACCCAAGATGCACCTCTCCGATCGACATCCACCCGTCCTATTTCTACTAGATCCGCTTTTACATTGTCCTCCCATCTACGTCTAGGTCTACCTAGAGGTCGCGTTACCATCGGCCTGCCCTTCATGACACGCGCTGCCGTACGGTCGTCTCCCATTCTCGCTACGTGCCCTGCCCATCCCAATCTGCGCGATTTTATTGTTCTGTTAATATTTGGTGACGCGTACAGATTGTGTAACTCATCATTGTGTAGTCTCCTCCATTCCCCGGTTTCCTCATCTTTCTTCGGTCCGTATATTTTTCGCAAGACTTTATTTTCAAATACCCTAAAACGGTTGTCCACCTGCTTAGTGAGAGCCCACGTTTGGCACCCGTACAGAACCACCGGCAGTATTATTGTCCTGTATATTCTTATTTTAACGTTTTTAGACAACAGCCTCGACTTAAGTAAATTACTCACGGCGTAGAAGCAAGCATTACCCGAATGGAGTCTCTTGTTTATGTCGACATTAATCTCGTTTCTATCATTTATGGTCGTACCCAGATACCTGAATTCGCTAACCTTTTCAAAAGAAAAATCCCCAACTCTGAGATCTCCCTCCCCTATGCACATGCCTAGTTTATCCACAATCATGTACTTTGTTTTTGATTCACTAACTTCTAACCCTGTATACTCTGCCGCTTTTATGAGGATTTCCGCATTTCTTGCTACCGTTTCCCTACAATCCCCCAGTAAATCCAAGTCATCTGCGTAGCCTAGTATCTGCGTTGTTCCATTAAGCGTTGCGCCCAGCTGGCTAACCTACATTTTTCTAACGACATACTCTAACGTTAAGTTGAACAGCACCGTAGAGAGCCCATCCCCTTGTTTTAAACCATCGCGTATCGTGAAGGGTTTTGATATATTACCGCCTACTCGGACCTTTCCCGTGCTTCCGTTCAGACATATTTGAATCAATCTCACGAATTTTTTCGGTACACCGAGAAGTACTAGAATTTGATACATTTTGCTTCGCTTAATAGAGTCGTAAGCTTTTTTAAAATCTATAAATAGTTGGTGTATTGTTTCGCAAAATTCCCACTTTTTCTCTAACAACTGTCTTATGGTAAACATTTGATCGCTCGTCGATCTGTTGCGCCGAAATCCGCACTGATAATCTCCTACTATATCTTCCGCGAATGGAGTGAGTCTAGCTTGTATTACGTTTGACAGAACTTTGTAGCACGTTGCTAAAAGTGAGGTACCCCCTATAGTTGTTTCAGTCTGTCTTATCCCCCTTTTTAAAAATCGGTATAATGATAGATTCCTTCCAATTTTCGGGTATTGTTTCATTTTTCCAGATGTTACATACTAGTTTATAGATTTTGAAAGTGAGCTCAACGCCCCCATATTTGAGTAACTCAGCTGGTATAGAGTCATTTCCCGCGGCTTTGTTGTTTTTTAGTTTTATAATCACGGCCTCTACTTCTCGGTAGCTTGGTTCCTCCACGGGGAGTTCAGCAGTGTGAATTTCGTCCCCTAATTCTTCACTATTTTCGTGCACGTTTAATTTATCGTTGAAAAATAAAGTGATATTATCACCATTAAATTTTTATTTATCAAAAATTATTGAAAATTTAGTTTAAAAAATTGATGGTAAGAGTTTTGTATTTTATAGTAATGATAGAATTGAAAGTGAAAATGATGACAATTTGATAGACTCAATACCAACTGAATTTCTGAATTCGTCGACACCAAATAGATTATCACCACGTAAATTAATATTAAAAAGGGGTACGATAGTTAGTTGTTTAAGAAATTCGGATATCGATGGCGGCCTCTGTAATGGAACAAGAATAATTATTAAGGGTATAAAAAAAAACATATATTAGTTAGACAAATCAGTACTAGTAAATATTATGGTAAAATCGTCTTATTGCCTTGACTTGATCTAAGACCATCGTTAGATGAGATTAATTTTATATAAAAATATATACAAAAAACTTAGTATATTCGGAAATCTTTTAAAATTAATTTAATTTTTCACTTGACAAATTATATTTTATTTATTAATACTCTGGAATACAATAAATATAAAAATATATACATAATCAATCTTTAAAATATTATAAAAATAAATCCGATTAACTGGTTCGCCAATGCCTACAAATATTTTAATCAAAAATAATAAAAAAATATAATAAAAATAATAAATAAATAAATTCTTATATATTGTGACGAGCGAACGCAAATTCGTATTTCGCGCGCTCGCCGCGTCGCGCGACCATTTCATGCGTGGTGCGACGTTGCCGGCTCGGCGACACTCGGGAAGCGCGCGCGAACTCGGCGCGCGAGGAGAGATAGGAAAAAGCGCGAGTACAGTGAAGACGTGCGAAACCTTTTACTGGTATACCTCCCGCGATTACCCGTATCGACGAGACGTGAGAGAGCATCGACGACCAGAGACCACCCGCTGGAGAAGCGTACCCGAGCCATCATCATCTCGAGCACCCGGGGTACCCCAGCACGTCATTGCTTCAGCTGGAGGGACGCCTCCCGGCCACCCAGGACTTTTCCCCGTTGACAGCCGACGGATACGCGGCGACCGAGAAACCACACGCGCGTCGAAACTGTAAGTTCGTCACGTTAGCTATTGCGCGGTTTATAAACAACCGAATCGGCTGCAGGTGCCGAGGCCGAGGCTCGCTGCCACTGAGTCGTCGGCTCGTCACCTGTACGAGCCGCGAGTGCTAACTCGCCCTTTCGCGACGCGCGATCTATTGTACCAACATCTTGAAGAATATAGCCGTCTTTCAATTGTACACGAATGCATGAGTATTTATACCGTATTCACGTTGCATCCTTCCGACGAATCTAGTAGAGTAAAGCCGGTTACATCGCGGTGCGGATACAGAGCGCGCGCCTAGCCAGAGACTCTATATGCGCAGAAAGCGCGGCGAGCTTCGCGCCGGCAACCCGGCTGCATAGTACGGAGTCGGCATTGCACCGGCGGCTAACGTCCGTCGCCGACTTCAGCATCATCGAGGGACAGCCGTGCGGAGATAAAAAGAGTGAGTAATCCCCCTCGTTGACGCGACAGCATCTTCGCGGCTGTCGCGCTAATGCCCAGTTGCCCCGTGACAAACTGGCGTCTCAACGTGTAGAGGTCAGAGGGGCACGAAACACGCATAAGTGTACGTAGCAACGAGGTCGGGTACGCGGAAAATCGCTCGAAGAGATATTCGGTCGAGCCGAATTCGCCGCGGCGCCTAGCAACAACGTACACGAAGCGCAGCGAGCAGCGGCGAGAGGACGGCGAGCGAGCGAGCGTGCGGCGCGGACGTAAACAGCGCTTGTTTACACCGCGCGCGGGCTTGCGCAGTAGCGGCGCGAGCCATAATCTGTGCTGTGTGAGCGCGATCGCACAGGACTCGGAAGGTGGGTTTTTCTCGGTGTTTTGCGACAAAGTGAGGTGGGCCTAGTGGCAGGCCTACGCGACGAGACGTCGCAAACAATTTTTCTATTTCTTTCGGCTCCGGCCGGCATAAACAGGGCTTCAGAGAGGCGCGCAACGGTTCTAAGTTGCGCGCACCAAAAGTAAATACGTCAGCTATAAACAGGCGACGGCTCGCCGTGTGGGACGGCGAGCAGATTAGAAATTTAAATTTTGGCCGCCGTGCGCGGAGGGTGATCGTACTCACACACAAAGCGTGGAGTCGAGAGCGTGTGTTAGTAAGGCATTTTCGCGTTTTCAGCATAGGAAAAATTGTAAGAATTCCTGTAAAATAGTAACAGGAGTGGCAGTGTCACCGGTCGGATTATTGCGTGGCTCGACGAGAGGTCGACAACCAAACATCAATTTATTTCTTTTTTTCCGGTTACGAATTTAGCGAGCGACAAGTTAAGCAGGATTTGTGTCATCTTTTTGTTTTCTTTTTTTTTTCTCACCTCCTGCTACTTGTCGCACCGACTGGGGACACAACGGCGTAAGCGAGCGTAACGCACAGCTAGGAATTGCGAAACACATGCGCACGCGCACTCGACTCTAGCGAGCAATTCTTGTTGCTAAAGCGTGCGCAGAGTAAATAAATCAGAAGAAACCCAGATAATGTTGAACGGCATGGAAGACGACGTTGGAAACTGGGTACTGAACCTCACCAGGGGCGAGCTGCGACAAACATTGTCGAGCCTACGATTAAGGCAGGACGGAAATGCAGAGGACCAATGGGTGCGTCTGCACAGGTGGCTGATGGGCGAATATGACCCGTCGGACTTCGAGCCGACGGGCGAACTAGGAGCCGTGGCAGTAAAACAAGAGAGAGCGGAGAGCCGCAGATCATTCTTGGAGACCACTTGTGCAGAAGAGAAAAGAATCGGCATTAATCCGCATCCACTGGAAGAGCTGATTTCGGACCCAGGAACCCAAGGACGACTACAGAGAACTTTAGACAACGCCGTCGAAGAGAACGTCGTCGTACCAGAAAATGTACAGGAAGAAACCGGGGCGGATAAGGACGAGTTTAAAGACTGCATCGCGGGTGGACGGATGAGAGTACACGATGCCACCAGGCATGGTAGAATACCTGGGAAAAATGCGACGAACAGTTAGAAGTCTGCAAGAGGAGGTGAGCCAGCTCAAGCAAAAGCGCACGGAAGCGCGTGCCCCCAGCAACCAGGACGGACGGCGAGTCGAGACAACCGCCGCCAAGAGTCACGTTCAGCGACGTAACAAATTTTGAGACGTCAATCCCGACAACAGGCGCGAGAGGCGCAACTCACAGAAACAGGTAGAGAGAGTTGCGCGAAGCGGCAGAAAGACACTCGCCCGCATCAAACTGAGGCACGACGAGAACATTCGTGAGAGATATCGTGACTATAGTCCGCAAGTGAGACTTGCGATTTTCTGGGAGCATGACAGATAGAATCGACAGGTTTCTGGATCGCCTAGAGTTGAACATGAGGCTAGCACAGATGACAGAGGCCGAGAAAATGGAATCACTGCCACACGTGTTCACGGGTGTTGCGGCGGAGTGGTACGAAAGTAATAAAGGTAACTGGAGGTGCTGGGAAGAATTTCGAACGGCAGCTACAAGGTGGTACGGGACGAACAGGCGCTTCCAACAACGCCTGCGCGACTACGTGACGTGCTTCGGCGGAATGATGAAAGAGATGAGGCCTCGTCCGAGCCTAGAGAAACAGTTGGACCTGCTGCACAAAAACTTAAAACCAGAATTGCAAAGATTGACACCACGTATGGATTGCTATGATTGGGATAGCTTCCGTGAGAAAGCAGAAGAGGCCGAAACTGTACTGGCGAGCAGTCAAGAGTACCACGCGCCACCGCCACCCGAGCAGACTATGCTAGCATCACTAGCGTACGTTTCACCGACGAAACGCAAACCAGCCACAGCACCGCCAAAAGTAGCAGCAGTCGAAGTTGCACAGGCAAACGACGGGAACACGCAACTGGCAGAAATGTTTAGCAAAATGTTGGACGAAAGGCTGGCAAAATTCGAGAAGAAAAACGATCAGAAAGCGAGCGCAGCAACAAGAACGAGCAGAAGAGACACAGCACGCACCAGAACAAACACCAGGGCAATAAGCCGAAGAGCGAAGCGCTGTGTTACAACTGCAACAAACCCGGACACTTTAAGCGGGATTGTCCGGAGGGAAAAGAGGAAGCGAGCGCGTGAGGACGGTCGACATACGCTCGCGAAACTCCAAGAAGACCAAAAAGGCGGTGAGTAGGAGCGCGAGTCCTAGAGTCACCAGGGCAGAGAAGAGATCAGTCTCTGCAGCACAAGCTTCAAGAGCAGAAAAGAGGAGTGCACGCCTCAGAGAAGCGTGCGCGGGAGAATCGGGAGAGGAAGATAACCTCCCAGGCAACGAAGACAATCCCCAGGAGAAACGCTGGTGGATGGAAAATCAGGCCACCGCGTTTGCCGTGCGGTGCGACCCGTGGGCTACCAAAGGGAGATCCTGGATGGAGAGGCGATCTAACGGTCCCTTCAAGACCTACGGTTGCGTGTCGAAGTGACCCGAACCATCTTTGGCTCCCGCTGACAGCAAGACGGGAGGCCGGTTACCTAGCTAGTTTCGGTCAACCGGCTCGAGCGAGTGCGTGTTATTGACATCCGCCGGAAACTCTCAAACCGACCAAAACCCGGGAAAAGCAAAAGGGCGTGAATATCAAGATCAAAGAAAGCTTACTCTTAATAGGGTCCACGATGATCGAAGCTTTCACGCTTCTTGACCAGATGGAAGATGTCGCGAAGATGCAGTCCCCCAAACAATCTAGTGAGGACAATGCAAAGCCTCAAAAAACGGTAAAATCAAAGAAGAGAGGGTACGGGCATCATCTAACGGAGGCAGCAGTACCCCCGCCAAAAAAGACAAGAAGGATGTAAGTGCTCCCTCGACAAGTAGGGACAGCGAGGGGAACGGCCAGACTTCTCATGGTCAGACACAATGGGAAGTAGCTGCTGGCAGGAAGGCTAAAAAGAAACAGAAGGTAAAGCCGGAGCAGATACAACCAAAGAAGAGAGAAGAGAAGGCTCCACATCAGAGGACGGACGCCATTCTGATAAAGCCGGAGAGTGGCAAGACCTATGCTGACATTTTGTCTCAGATGAAGACAGATTAAGCCGGAAGAGCTAAACAAGGTGTTTGCTCGCAAAACAAGAGAAGGCGGCGTCCTGGTCGGGGTGGGCAAAAGCAATGACGACATGAAGTTATTTCAAAAGGCCATCCAAGAGGCAATCGGACAAGCAGGCACAATTAAGGGCAAGATCTCCAAGACAATTGGATTGGACCAATGGAATTGGACTAGACCAAGGCCGCCGCACTCCTCAAAAAGTGAAAGATTCGCATCGGCTGGGTAAACTGCCAAGTGCGGGTACGAGCGAGCGTCACGCGATGCTACCGTCGCCTTAGCTACGGGCACGTGAAAGCCAAATGCAAATGCTGACAGGAGCACTAGCTGTTGGAAGTGTGCTGCGGGTGGACATAGAGCGGCGGCATGCAATGTGCCGACCCAACAGATAAAGTGCTTTCTTTGCAAAGACGACAAGACACCTGAGGATAGGACGATGCACACTCCAGGCACCGGAGCGTGCGCAGTCTTCCGGACGGCCCTAAACGCAAGCAAGATCCAAAGATAATGGCGAGGATACTCCAAGAAAACCTGCACAGAAGTAGGCTCGCACATGATCTGCTAACCCAACACGTGAGGGAGCAGAAAGTGGATGTCCTATTGATCAGCGAACAATACAAGAACCTAGACCCACCCTTTTGGGTGTTAAACGGCGAAAAAACCGCAGCCATTTGGATGCCCGGGCGCGGGTTGGCGAATACGGGTACGGGTGAAGACTACGTAAGGGGAAGGATGGGTCGCATAACATTCTTCAGCGTATATCTGTCACCGAACCTAACTGCCGCCAACACAGAATGGGGCATGCCGACGACGAACCCAAGAGGTAGAGCCATCCTCGAGATGGCAGCCAGGCTGACTTGATAGTAGCGAACGTGGGTAATACCACTACCTGCCGTAGAACAGGCTTTGGAGAATCAATACCGGATGTAACCTTCGCAAGCTAAATGACGACCCCCAACATAAGGGACTGGCACGTCACGGAAGAATATATAGCTAGCGACCACCAGTATATTCTATTTAATATCAACAAAGACCGTCAGACCTGTACAAGGAGAAAACACAGTCGAGCGCCAAGATGGAACCCGCGATATTAATTAAAAGCGCGAACCTCCCATCCAACGGGATCTCGCACGACTTAAGCGGACGCGAAAGAGCAGAGATAATAGTAGAGAAAACCACTAATCTGATAACTGAGATCTGCGATGCGACCATGCCCAGGGTGTCTATCAGCTACCAGAGAAGACCGGTGTACTGGTGGACAGACGACATTGCGGAGCTTAGGAAAGAAAAGTTCTACTCTAGAAGAAGGGCTCAAAGAGCCTGGAAGCAGAAAAGACCTGAAGCTGGAGACCTTTCCAAAAGACAGGACGAATCGCCAAAAATTCTCAGGGACGCGATAAAAGAGAGCAAGCACGGCTGCTGGACGAAGATTAACGATGACATCGAGAAAGATACATTCGGCGATGGATACGCGATTGTTACACGAAAGATGGGCGAAATGAAACGCACGGAACCCATGGAAGCTGAAACGATGGAAAAAGCAATCGATGGGCTGTTCCCCACACATCCCATCAGACCCCAGACCGAAGTGGCGGAAATACCGGTAGACGAGATACCTCTTTTCACAGAAGGCGAATTCATCGCGGCAACTTCGTCCCTTAAGAGTGGCAGAGCACCGAGACTGGATGGCATCCCTGCGGAAAAGGTCAGGATCGTCGCGTCGCAACGGCCTGAGCTGCTCTTGGAGATGTACAACCAGTACCTGGTGCAGGGAGTTTTTAGCTCGCGGTGGAAAAGAGCGAGACTTGTACTGATTGAAAAATCAAAAAAAGAAGCGGATACGGATACTTCCTATAGGCCACTGAGTCTTTTAGATACAATGGGAAAGACGGGGGAAGCATTGGTTAAACCGCGAATACTAAGTGCTGTACGCAAAGCAGGAGATCTTTCCGATAAACAGTATGGCTTTAGAAAAGGACGAATCACCATAGGGGCCGTTAGAGAGGTAACAGACACGGTAAAGAAAGTAGAGGAAGTTAGACACGCGACTAGAGACATCGTGATTCTGGTAACGTTAGACGTAAAAAACGCGTTAAACTCGGCAAGATGGACCGACATACTTTCTGCCATAGAATCATTCGGTATGCCGCGATACATTATGCGTCTTACGGAAGATTATCTGAGGGACTGGGTTATCAAGTATGACACGAAAGAAGGGCGCAGAAGAAGGCCTATAACTGCAGGAGTTGCGCAGGGTTCGAATGTAGGCATCGCGCAAGCGAAGTTAAACGCGATCATGAGCAAAGTACTATGGTGGATGGCGAACCACGGATTGACTTTAGCACTTGATAAGACCGAAATTGTCCTATTGATAGGAAAGCGGATACCGACCATCATTCCCATGAAGGTAGACAGCGAGACTATAACGACAAAACCATCAGCCAATTATCTAGGAATAACTCTAGACACGATTCTTTTGATACTCCCGCTTCTTATTTCTGTAGATCGCGCTCGTCTGTTTCCTTACGTTAGAATACTCTTCTACGGTCCTATCGCTTCTATTTTGTAAGCTATCTAATTTAGCCTTTATGCGCCTTTCAAACCAGAGTTCGCACACTTCGTCAAACCATGGTTTGCTCTTTGGCTTTTTATTTTTACCCAGTACTTTGTTCGCGGCCTCTTTTACCGTTTTTTCGATGTCCCCCCATAAGCTATTCGGTTCGTCATTCCCCTCCGGCGATGTGTTTGCTTCTTCAAGCGTCTGAAACCTGTTATTAATTTCTATTTGGTACCTAATTCGCTCTGTTCTATCTCGTAACTTCCCAATATCGAAGCTTTCTACCTTGTTTGCTCGCTTACTATTTTGATTCGCTACTAGTCTAGCTCTTAATTTGGCTACTACTAGGAAGTGGTCCGAGTCGCTATCTGCCCCTCTATAAGCCCTTACGTCGAGAACGTTAGTATGACGTCTTTTTTCAATGAGGAAATGATCAATTAGGTTCTGCGTGGCCCCGTCCGGCGATGTCCACGTTGCCTTGTGTATGTTCTTGTGCTTCAAACACGTAGTTTTGATTATAAGATCTTTTGCCGCCGCGAAATTTATGGCCCTAATACCGTTATCATTGCTGGCTTCGTGCAGGCTTTCCTAACCTATAGTAGGCCTAAACATTTCCTCCCTACCTATTTTAGCATTGAAATCGCCTAATACTATTCTTGTCTCGTAAGACGCGAACTGGTCGGTTACCTGCTCTAAAGTTTCGTAATAGAGATCTTTAGCTTCTTCTTCTTTGTCCTCCGTAGGACAGTGCAGATTAATAAATACATATCTATACCATTCACCTTCGATAATGATGTACGAGAGCCTCTCATTGACGGATTTGAAACTTTTAACCGAATGTATGATGCTTTTGCTTACGAGAAATCCGGTGTCTAGAGATCCCCCACTCCCGGCCCCATACAGGTACGTGAAGTTACCCGATGCTAGTACTCCGCCATCTGGCCACCGCGATTCCTGTATTGCTACCAAATCTAGATTGTACCTATCAGCTTCCTTTACGAGTTCAGTTAAATGCGCCTGCTCTGTATAGACTGGGAACATTCCAAGTTCCGACCCTTAAGTCCCTTTTGGTTCGGATTTGATTTTTTTGAGCCATGATAGTATGTTAAACCCGCGCGCTTCGGATCCTGTTCCGATCGCAGGTGAGTCCACCGTTCTAGTGGTGATAACCCCCATACATCTCTAGAACTAAGTATGAGAGCTTTCCGACTTTGACGAGGACAGTGTCAATTCGTCGTCAGACACACTACGGTTTCATTCTCACACCCTAACGCCCCCTGCAAGGCAGCGCACCTTCGCTGGCATCCTTACCGCGTAAGACCAGGTGACGAATCATTCTACACATCCCCTTTCGGGGCAGTTGTCATCGCTCCCGCATCCTCCTCGGCAGCAGGATTTTTGCCCATTTTTGTAATGTGTGATGAAAGAGATAGATTGAGAGATAAGAGATAATGTGAAGTGTTTTTTTGTTGTGGTGCTTGCGTAGTGTTTCTAGATGAATGCGTTCTACAGTGTGGGCTCATCACACCCACGCCTGTTCCTATCGGCTGTCCGCGGCTGCTTATTCAATTTATTCGCAGCTAACCTCTTTCTCAGGGGCTGTTCCTCTATCCGCAACCTAAGGACGCGCTGTGTAGTGGTGATAGGCACCCACCCGTCCGATCTAGACGACAACGCCCAAGACCCGCTTAGGGTAGCGGTATTGTAACAGCATGTTCGTAACTTTAATCCTTATTATTTCAACTGGGTCACAAAAACTTTTAGTTTTTGGGCCAGTTTTGCGATGTCTTTTATGCACCTTGGTGTGGACTGACAATCCCCGATTAGATCATCTGCTTCCTTTCCAGCTTCACAATGTGTCTTTATTGCTTCTTGCCTGTACTGCCTGTATTCTGTCATTTGCTGAGTTGACGAATTAATGTCCGTACTTCTCGCGCTGGCCACACTTGCCAAACTCTCCTGACTGTTCGTTCGTGGGAGCAAAGAATTTCGTCCCAAACGAAGCTCTGGTACCTTTAATAGGCACATACCTTTTTTTCTATCTTCTCCAGCTCTTCCAATGCCTTCGCGAGACCCGTTTTAATCGGACTGTGTACGTTGGTCTTAACTTTAATGTACTCGTTAACTTCGGTAATTATGCTTTTCAGACTACTGAAGGTATCACCTTGCTGACCTGGTTTGGGGTCCCCGTTGTCGACAGTCTCGGTGCTTTTAACGTATTTTTCTTTCGAATTACTTCCGTTTTTTTTCTTCCCTCCAACTCCTCTACACACGTACAACGTCTTAGCCCTCATACCGCTCTCCCGCCCCACGCGTTATTCTATGCCTTGCCTCCCGTCGTGGGACATCTCTCACCAGTCATGGTGGCCTGGGCAAGGCCCCCTCCCTCTGACCGCAGCAGGACCCAAATCCGGGCGCCATCCGTCTCTACTACGGCCAAGAAGATTTTCGCCGTAGCAACCCAGTTTATAAGCTGTACCCTCCGTGCTCAGGCTTTTAAGCCCAGTCCGAGAGACTTAGCAGGGCACGAGCGGCCAAGAAAGACGGTGATCAGACCTTCTCGTCGCATGGCGAGCTCGGGCACCTCTAAATCGCTATTTCTGTCGAGCATACAGACTGAAGTCTACAGCACTCTCCCTAAGGTAGTAGGGCACAATCCTCCAGTCGCACACGAGGCGACCTTTGTACTGCCCTGCTTGTTTGGGCACCTCAGGATTGCTATTCCTGTAAAGCATGCAGACCGAGGTCCACTGCACTCCCCCTAAGGTCGCAGGAAACAGTCATCCAGTTGCACACATGGCGGCCTTTGTACCGCCCTACTTGCTTGGGCAGTCTGGGGACGCCACTCTCCGTGGGAAGCGAACTCCCTCCCTGGATGTGTATGTGTATGTGTATGTGTATGTGTATGTGTGTGTGTTTGTGTCTGCGCGTGTATGTAGACAACATATTTAAATCATTAATACGATATATTGTTTTTTTATAGGACAAGATAAAATAATTAGATCTTTTACTGAAGTCATGAAGAATATGTCCAGAATGAAAAGTTGTGTACGGCCAGCTATGTGCAAGCCTTATGGAAAGCAATCAGAAACTTTACAAAAAAGTAACTGTTTTATTTATTCACTAATTTTTGATTAGCTACTTACAATGTTTTAAATAGATAATATAATTTTTTTATCACTCGTGCTCGGATAGTACCGCATAACGTGACGGCGGATTGGCTCAAGGGCGAATTATATCATCGGATGAAGTTAGAAAAAAAATCGTTAGGTTATAAGCAAAAGCGTTGTGTAATGAACAATAACGCAACGCTAAAGCGTTGAGTTATGAAAAAAACGCAATGCTTCTTGCAGCGACATCACAGTCTACATAACCCCCTCTCATTTTTGGCTCGGCTAAACCGTGCGTTATGCGGCACTTTATCCTTGCACTCATGGTAAAAAATAGTGTGGGCAATTAGTGCGATAAGTTGCTAATGACGCACGTGGGCAGGTTGGTGCACGAGCGAAGCGAGTGAGTGTAAGTGTAGTATGTGAGTGAAGTGAGCTCAGATAGCCCATGCAAGTCCTTATAAAGGCAGCGGAGAGAGCCGCCGAAAAAACGATCAAATTCATACTTGCACACGTACATTCACACCTATATTCATATTACATTCACACAGTTATATATTAATGCCACTGGACTCACTACTCCATAGATACAGATATACGCGCGTGTTGCGCGCTCTCCCCGCTCTATCGCTGCTTCTGCTGCCGCCGCTCGCTGGCTCGTACTGCTGATGTTATGCTGCTGCTGTGTCCCGGAGCGTTCAAATGAAGAGTGGGGGAAAACGCGAGATACTTGCGCAAAATCTAAAATTTTGTTCAATGAATTTTAGTTTTAACCATAGTTTATAATTTTATGCGGAACTTGTACGGGGTGTTACAGCACACAGGTTATGTGATATTTGCACGTCGATGGACAGCAGAAGACTGACGGATTTCTTTTTCCTCACCACTGTCTTAAAACACAATCACACACACACACACACACACATACGCACACACAAGTTCTATGAACATACTCTTTCCCTCTCTCTCTCACGCGCAATATTAATAAATACAACGAGCGAGCGCTAGCGAGTGAGTTTTTTAGCTAGTATTAATAAAAAAACTTGCTCACATTCTTTTCCGCGTCTAAATTGTTCATTAATTTACGCTACGTTTGACGTTTTACGTTTTACGTTTTACGCTACGTTTGTAAAAAATTCGAATTATTATGTACTCTATTTACACAGTTTTATAGTAAATGATTTTACAAATAGTTTAAAATGTTCTCATTTTGACAATGCTCCGGTTGTTCGTTACGATCCGGACATAGCCATTCAGTGCATGCCTCGAAGTGCGACCAGTGATGAGTGCCTTGCAAATAAAAAATGTTTCCAGAGTTAAAACATATCTCTCGACGCCGGCGTGGTAGATGACGATTTTGTGGCGTAAAAGTAGCAAAGACGTATTCCAGCCCTCTCGAGAGACTTACGGTCGGCATTTAGCACTCGCTTCCTCATTCATCTGTGGCTCAAGATCGATTTTTGGCTTGTTTCTAATGGTGGTGGTTTGTGAATCGGAGCCTATCGATTCAATACCTAAATCACCACCAATGGATTCCTTGTCTTCTTCATCCGTTCTATTCTCCTCAGCATCCGCCTCTTCCTTCACCTCTTCTTCAGCATCCATACAAAATTTGCCGAAAACTCACTTTCTCTTCCTCATTCTGCCTCGCTTTAGCTTCTTCCTCCGACGAATCTTCTTCGGCTTGACATTTGCCCTCTTTAAGATTATTAAAAGAAAACGGTGGGTGAACATGCTCTATACAATTAGCCAAGTCAATTGGCTCAAGAGGTTGATGTACATCGATATCGATGTTATCCCACATATTTTGCAGAAATACAGGTGGCGATGCGTAACCAGCAGCGGCAACGACAACGATTGGTTGCTCAACGTCTACGAGCTTGCTTACATGAGCTTTAATTTCTTGAATCTTGAGTACGCGCTTCTTTGAACTTAGAAAAATTTCGACACGATTTTGACGGATCTAGAGTTAATCAAGGAATGGCAAAGGCCGTGCTCCCTCCGTTGCACTTTTACCACCACTTTTCTGTTATATAAAGATGCAAGATTGACATTTTGAAAACACGTGTGACAAAAATTATCAAGTTGCTTTCTCTACCTAATGTTACATCTAGTTGCATCTCAGATATATTAAAAAAGGTTTAATTTATAAAAAATTAGCAGAAGATAAAAAATTAATCTTACGTTTACGTGAGAACGGTATTTTTGCCGTGATTCCTACCACGATTAAAAATTGTTCGGCAACTGACTTCTATGCAGATAAAGATCCATCCCTCCTTCCGGAGATATAAAGTTCTCTCTTTTGCTTGGACTTGGCCAAAGTGCTTTACCTCGGGCTTTTCCGACTGATTTAAGGTCAGGGCCTGGGCACTAAATATGTCCTTGAGAGGCTCAAGAGTTTCTTCTTTTTCTACTCCAATCATCGAATCCACGAGCGTCTTCTTCTTCGTTTGGTCATCTACCTCTTTCTTCAATATCTTATTTACATTTGGCAATATTTTTCGTAACACCGTCACGTCGTTTATAGCAGTCAGACGATCAATTATCTTTCGTTTTTCATGACTGATTCTTGGTGCATTCAGCGATAAAACGTCTCCAATGAGTGTTTGAAATATGGCTTTTCTTTTAAACAATCCTCCTCAAATGCAGCGAAGCTTTGGCCAATGCTGTCAGAAACTGTTTCAAGCGTAGCTAAATTCACCTTTGATTCAGCAAAATCCATCATTTCTTCATCTTCCTCCACGACTTTAACTTTTCTGGCTGATTCAAGATGAATAACAATGTTGTTCTTAGCTACTTATTCTTCTTTTTCATCCCTTACAAGTAATCCTTGCCCGTCTTCAACATCTTCCTGCTTTAACTCTTCCTTTACACACACGAATGCTGTCTTTCTGCACTCCTTGATTGCATCATCTGACAGAAAATCTGAAGTCCTACTGGCACCTTGTTTGTTAACTTGTTCGGACAGTAACACCGGCTAAAGATGGGTCTTAGTCTGTAATTTTGAGGGTGGTAAGAACGTCGGCCCCTTATCCGACTCGTTCTTTCTCTTGTCTTGAGCTTGGGGTTCCCTAATTCAGCTACGGATGTTAGCTGCTGAACTTAACATGACTGGCTGTGCATTCGTGTCTCCATACTTCTTTTCCTTTTTAACATCCTTCTCACTCATATTGCTAAGCTAACGAGTTATGCCAGCGTTTGCACACGTCTTTTTCTCCTTTACATTCTTCTCACTCATGTTGCTAAGCTGACGAGTTGAGCAAGCGTTTGCAAACATTCTCTTTTCATCTAAGTTTCTGTCTATTTCCAGACATTTCATCATCTTCTACATCTTCCGGCCACTGATACGGGTCACTATTAGTTTTCAACGCCACTAGCTGCAGATTAGTTGAAGTGGCTTTCCTGCTCGCACTATAAAAAAAAAGTATATGATTAAATATGTTTTTGGTGATGCCAAGGGAGATGTAGATTTTATTTTATATAATAATGTACCTGCATAGGTATACCTAAAAAATATAAAAAACAATTACTTGACATCAATTATGTTTGTTTTAGAGAAATATAAAACAATCGTAATATGCCGCGAATCGCGATGACAAAAAATTATAAAACACAATACCTAGTCACCAGCTACATTGCATAACTGACTAATATTTATATCGATATAAACCAAGAAATATGAAACGTACTACCTGAACTACGTAATCAGTATAAAATTAAATACTATGATGTGATTCTCAATTAACAGTTACACGCATAAAAAACGACGATATTTATACCTAGACATCAAAAAGTTCATAGCTCACCACCTGGACCTCGTCATTGGCCACCCTAAATACTTAGACACCGTCTTCGGTACCTAGACACCAAAAACTACGGAACGCAGGACCTGGAATTCATTGACAGTTTACCTGGCTAACCTTAAACATTTATAACGTAGTCCAATACTTATTTCTTTCTATCGTACTTTATAATCAAGGGACGCGACAGCGCCGCACTGGCAAGAAAAGGTACGAAGTACGATCATTACTATTGCGCGTATGCGCAATCTGTTGGTATCTACTTGAATATATTAACCTAATCTTTCATGATTAAAAAGATTCATCCAAAAATATTAAGTTATTAACTTAATATTGCAAGTTAAAAATTGGCTCAGTATATTTCTTTTCGTTCAGGTTTCCATCCTCTACCGAGATTTTCGTTTTCGTTTTTGAAAACTTTTTTCAAAAGTGAAAACGTTGGCAAGAAAAAGACTAATAAACGTTGTGAAATCTCTAAATATTAAGATATAAAATTAAAGTTAAAATTAGTTTTCCCAAAAAATGATATCTTAATGTGTATAGCAAAAAACATTTACTTGACATTTTAATATTTAGAGATTTCACTACGTTTATTAGTCTTTTTCTTGCCAAGGTTTTCACTTTTGAAAAAAAGTTTTTTTGGGAGTAATAATATACTTTTTTATAGAATTCCTGCTAACATAAATTTACGGAAAAAGTGGTCAGAGAATATTAAACAACATTACAATATCGAGTTCGAAGTAAGAACAGACACTTTGAAAAGCATTGTTTTAAACCCAGTTTTTCTACAAACATGAATGCAAGTTAAAGAAGGGGTCTTCTCCAACAATTTTTTTAGTTTTCAGAAGTTTGAAGCAGTAAGTAAAACTATATTTAATACATATAACCTGTAATTTTTATTCAGTTCCATTATAACAAGTATTGATTGTTACAGCAAAAATACAAGAGACAAGAAGGACATTATAGACAATCAAAGCGACCATGATTTCGTTTCACATAGTTTATCTAACTGCTCAATTAATACTGAAGTTGGAAGCAATGTGATTAATGTTTTAACGTACAAGAAATAAGTTGATGTATTGGAATGTGGCTCTGACAATCAGAATACTAATACTTTTTCAAGTATTACAAAATCAAACTTGTACGTTTATAAAGAAATATCTCATCCAGTATGTTACCACTTGTGGCTCTGTGATAGTAATGGATAAATTACACTTTTTAGGATTTCTTCACATGAAGTCTCATTAGGAGAAAGCAAGACGCCAAAATGCACAAGCATGTCAGTGGCCAACAACGTACAAGAGAATATTGACAACAGGTATTTATTTATAGGAAGCAGAAAATCATATGTTTATTAGATTTTCAGCAGCTGAATCATACTTATGTATTGTACTAGCAGTAGCAGCCTTTATAGCAGCCAAATAAGTACTCCACTCACCAGTAGCAAAGAAACGCCTTTGTTAGATGACATAGAGCCAAGTTGTTTCTTTGATTCCAATGTACACTGTACATATACTGTGATACAAGAAAACACTTTGATTTTGTTCGTTTCAGTGAAGTGATCATTTCTAAGATTACCACAATAAGATATACCAGTATATACAAAAAGTCACTATCAAATATTGATGTAGATTCAATACCATTCACAATGGAGAATCTACTAATAATAAGAAGAATCTTTCTCCAAGAGATGTGATGATTAAAACAATCATTTTTCTTTAATAAATTGATTCAAAGCTTGTTAATAAAAATATTAAAAAATAGTGACGGTGACAATAACACAAGTGTGGAATAAATTTTCAAACGTGTATCGAACATTTATTTTTGTCGATACTAGGGGCAAAAATGAGATTTATTGCACGCAGAGCGTGCCTAAAATTGATTTTTACGCACACTATTTTAAAAAATAAAACAGTATGCAACTAGAGAAAGGGAAAGGGAATCGGCACTTTGTAGGGACGTGACCGAAACTAAAATTGTACAAAACATTATCCGAGTTGAAAAATTTAAAAAACTTTTCTTAACTTTTTTTAAAATCTTATATTTTTACAATTTTTACCAGCTCCAATTAGCTACTGAAAAGTTCTATTTTGTTAACAAATAACATCAAAGTATATATTGCTACGGGGTTTTTGGAAACTAAATTGCACAAAAGTAAATCGACGAGCGTGATTTGATCCAACATCCCCGAGATCTCAAGGCGCGTGCTCTACCGCTGAACTAACGACGCACTCATGTATACTTGGCGGTAAGGTATTTTTGCGGAACGTTTTTAAAATGATACAACCTGATTGATCAGTTTTTGTGAATCGAGAGTTCTGATTGCAGCAGAGCAATTAAAAAAACTACAGATAGTTCGCAGTTCCTACATAACTAACAATAATTAACTATAATTAACAAAAATAATTGCTTTTAATTTTTAATGTTTACGAAGAACCTAGAAAATAACCATTTTACTTTAATTAAACGGCTTCAAAATTTAAATAGTTCTTCGTTCATTAGATTATACTTGATGAACATGTAAAGTTTCAACAAAAAGTACAATTGCATTCGGAAGTTAAAATAAAAAAAAATTTATCAATGTTTTAATTAAAAATAAATTTTTTTATTAAAAACGTTTTATACTTATGAATCGGTTTTAAAATATAATCAGTTCCTTATTAGGTCATACTTGATGAGCTTGTAAAGTTACAGCGAAGAATATAAATATGTTAGGGAGTTACATACATACATACAGACATATATTGTTCAAAAACCACTTTTCTGGAAGCCTTCTCTTGGAGAAAGCAAAAATGAAGTAATAGCTTCAAAGCGAAAGTTACAGGCAATACGTATGAAGATGTATCGTTCCAAGAAGAGAGTTACCGTGTGAAATCTTCAACTTTCCATATGAAAGATCATAAGTTTTTGACGGACAAGGTTTCAAAACTTATTGAAGTACTAATGGTAGTTTGATTTTTTTATCGGGCTTTTATAATTTTATACTATATTATTTTGTATACATTTTTTTATACTGCTTCGTAAACATGATCTATACTCTTACTTTATTATGAATACATGTGTAGGGTTAATTGTTTATTGGGTTTATGATAAAAATCTACTTAACGTCGTGTAGATAATAAATGTCGAAGACCGGCAGGACAACCATTAAGCAATATACACCTTTTTTATTTATTGATTATTGATTTCCTCTAATACTGTTACCTTATAATAATAATACAAATTTTCTATTTAGTGTACGTTACAAGCAATTTACGTAAGCTCTACTTATCATACAAAAAACGACACGAATAAAATAATCTACGATGGATAATATTGCCAAACCGAATTATCGTTGTTTAAATATTAACTCTTTCCCATTTTCATCCAATTGTGACGTCCTGCGACGTATTGCATTTAAGCAATATCAGCGGAGTCATTACGACGCCGAAAACTGACGACTCAAATTAATAAGTAGATCAGCGAGGTTAATGAGTATCCCCTGTATACGGCGAGTGACCAGTTGTAATTATACACTCGATCTGGACTCTTGTACGACGCTCCTATCCGTCGACAAGAGTTATCTGGGCTTAAGTCGCGATTCCGATACCTATAGAACTTTATCTTGAATAAATCGTGATAGTCAATCAACTACAAGTGTTTTTCATTTGAATATATCCATCCTGTATAAGCCTGACTACAGCACAGCAGCAGAGTTTCCAGCCCAAGCAGTTAAACCCAAGTAAGTAAAATTCAATAAATAATCATAGATCAGAATCGTGACATAACCCAATAACGATAGCTAAATGGAATAGGAATGTTGAATGTACATCTGGAATCAACGAAGAATCATTAAATGCTGTTATAAAGGAAGTTAAGGAGGAGAAACAAAAAAATAGAAACAAACCAGTATTATGCAATTTAGTCATGGGCGAGATGGAAATAAAAAAGCTATTGAAAACCTTAATGGCAAAGAATATGATTTCGTAGAAGTAGGAAAAGATGCAGGCGGAGACGAAGTACCTGCAGCTGAAAATGCCCTTGTAGTCTTGGTGGTCTGTGAAAATAGCAAATGGAAAATTTTAGTCTCACACTATTTCATAAATGCCTTAACCGGAGAACATCGGAAGGAAGCAAAAATCGTTCTTTCTAACGAAATTTTTGCACAAAACTGGTATCTCTTCGACATCTATAACGTTCGATGGCTTCCAATCCAATTTAACCATGTGTACAATATTAGGGGCGAAAACGTGATTTAAAACTTCGTTAGAAGAGCTTTTTTTCCAATTACAATCAGAGCTTATGTTATTTGCGATTAGGGGTGTGCAAGTACTCGAAAAGTCAGGTTACTCGATCGACAAACTCGACTCGACGAGCTAAAGCCGAGTACCGGTCGAGTCAAGTTACTCGAATATTGCGAACTACTCGAATTTTTTGAGCTACTCGAATTTTTCGTGCTACTCGAATTTTTCGGGTTACGCGCATCTTTTGAGTTACTCGAGTTTCTCGCACTACTCGAAATTATTTTTTAACTATATATTTATCTATCCCGAGTGTAACTAAAGTTTGAATAAAAGATTTTTACTGTTACATTGTGTGCACTTCTTCCGTCTGAGATACACTACACTGGCTATCGTTCCAGGATGCTTCAACCACCTAAAGACGACCCTGGAGTTAGATGTAAGCTTTTTATCTATTTTTTTTTTTTTTTTGGAATGCATAGAATTCTAGTTAGAGTCAAAAAACCGTTTTTAGCGATTTTTGGATGTGACCGCATTCTGCGTATACATGCAGGATCAAGCGTAAAATAAATTTGGCACCTTACTATTACGAGAGGAGTTCGCACACAAATTTTTAGCCCGATTAATAAAAGTCTCTCAGAGATAATCGTGTAACACCAAAATTTTTATCCAAAAAAACACGCAAAAATTGATCAAATTGTGCCCGCATTTTGAATAAACAAAGACGATCGGGATAAAAATAAATTAGTTTTTAGGTTTGTGCGAAAGGAGACTCCTTCCAACATTTCAGCCCGATCGGTTGAAAATTGCGTGAGATATCGCATCTCACACATTTTTCGATGACAAAACTATAAGGCATTTCCGTATCACGGCTGTGCCTAACAATGGACACAAAAAAGTATAAAATAAGTGTTTTATACTTTTATAAAGTAATCTTATCAAAAATTATATTTTAGAAAAGATTGAATTAACAATAGCTCAATATTGAAAAATTAAGTTGTTATATTATTAAATATAGTAAAATTATAACTTTTTAATGTATTATGAGGCATATGATTCAATAAATGTGAATTTTGAGAAGCTTACAAAAATTTTCTATCATTCGGCAATTTGGTTAAAATTTGAACTTGTTGTTAAAAGACATAAGTGAATAAAAAAATATTGGCTTATTTTGCATGTGAAAAGGATAAAAAAAGAAATTCCACAAATTTAAAAAAAGAAAAAAAAAACACTGGTGGTTTGGTCAAACATGCCGCTGATATTGTTTTGATTTGCAAAATTTCAGAAAGAAATTTTTGACTATATTATAAATCTAAAATAGGCATATTTTATGAAACGTACCAGAAATGTTTTGGTTCCATACCAAAAAACGTTTTTCTTATTAATCATTTTGATGCGCCTGAAAAACGCAAAGCACAGTTACTACATGAAATTGCAAAAATGTTTTTGAAAATAAGAATCAATGACTGTAAAAAGCAAAAAAGACAGTCATCTAAAAAAGTTAACAGAATTTTTACAAAATTAATTTGTTCAATGATTTCATTCTAGTACGAATAAGTATTGGTAACATTATATATAGGAATGTTTTACGTTATATTATGACTATGTACATCTCTCCATATTAAAAATAAAATTTCACCGTCGCCGCCGTTTCAAGAATTTTCCCCCTCATTTACTCTCCCTCAATTACTCCCCCTCAGTATTTTCCCCTTCATTACTCTCCCTCAATTACTCCCTTAGTCATACTTCTTTAATAAAGATCCTCTCAATTATTATTTATATTAAGTACCCCTCTGCTCGCTTCGCTTACCAACCCCCATTTTTTTGTTTAAAATATGGAAAATATACTTATATTAAGAAGGAATTGAGTAGCAGTTTTTTTGTCACACGTAGCATGTACAGCGAATGACTTATATAAGTATCAAGTGGCGCGGTAGCGCCACGAAGGCGAGTTTAAGGAGCATTGCTTTCTCAAAGTAAGCTATTATGTGTAATACAGTTGGGTATCGCTTTCCTACACTAAGCTATTATGTTTAATACAGTTGGGTATCGCTTTCCCGCAGAGTAAAGGTGTTTACATTGTCTGCTTGAATTTAAGGTTATGTTTTTGTACACCGTGATTTTTTATGTCTAGGTAAATACATCATTCGAGGGCGGTGTCTAGGTGTACAGGATGGCCGATGACGAGGTCTAGGTGGCGCGCTTCGTGGTTTTTGGTGTCTAGGTGTAAAAATCATTCGAACGCGGTGTCCAGGTCTACAGGTGTCTAGGTTTTTGGTGCCTAGGTCTAGAAATAATTCGAGGGTGGTGTATATCAGAACAATCAGCGATTTCATGTTAGTGATAAAAATGTTACAAAAAAAGCTGTTGTCGAAAGATGCTCAAGATGCTTGTATGCTTTTGATATATTCCGCAACGAAATCACAGATAGAAAAGAACTGAGATCAATCAAACAAAGTCAAGTTTATTATATTTAATCGTAATAAAGCAAGGAACAACTCTCAAGATACTTACTACGTAACTTGCCATGCCCGTTTCATTTTGTTTATTGATGAACAACTAACATTTTCTTTTTATGTATTAGTACGGCATACAAACACCATAAGTACCATAACCACATATATCTGTGTTCCGTCTAGATCCGAGAAGAAGAGTTCCGCTGGAAGAAACCGTGGCGCCATCTCCCGTGTTCGAGTTGAGCAAACGACGTAAACATTATGTATTGCTTTAATATCAAAATTATTTTACTTCATATATATTTATATAAAGTTTTTGTACTTTTTCGTTTGATAGATAACATTATTTCTAATTAATTGCATAAACATAATCAATTATAATTCTCTCTCTTTCTTTCGCATAGCTATAATTGTTAAACTGATCTCCAAGAGTCATCACCCTCTCTTTTTTACCTGACACTCTATTTACTATCCTCTTACTACTATTTGTAAACAGGGTGTTAGTTTTATTAGTTGATATGTTTCATTTTCTCACACACTTTAATAAAATATATTTTACGTAATCTTTGTAATAATTACATTTTGATGATATCGTTTCCTCACCACCAAGCGGTAGATGTCTCAGCGCGTTTTTTTTTTTTTTTTTTTTTGAAGGAAATGTAACAGTTTTCCTTTCTCAACATTTTTCTATTAACTAAACTGAGATTTCACGTCTTTACCACGAAGAGCATTAAATTTCAATAGTTGCCGCGAAGAATATGAGATTTTACATTTTCGCCACGAAAACTAACGGAATTCAAATTTGGGCCACGAAGACTAACAAATTTCAGATTCTGATAAAATCTATGAACAACAAAGTGCATACAATAAAATCTAAAAAGGGTTCAAATGAATAATAAAATAGTGATCGAAAAATCGCCATGAAAAAACACACATGCGTAACTGAAAATCTTGTTTTTAACGAATTGGTAAAACAGAAAAACAGAAAAAAATGAGCCTAGGTATAGATAGATTAAAATCCATTCAATAGAAGCTGAGATCAAAGTGATGTAGCTTTCAGTTATATAGAGTATACAGGGTGAGAAACAAAATTTTGAAGCTTAATATCTTTGAAACTAACTGGTTTCATAAACAACCCAAGGAACGGGATCAAGGTGCTATATAATGCTAACTTAATCCAAAATTTCAAATGGATTATTGCTTTTTTATCACGTAGAAAAAACGATTCATAGTATACAGGGTGAGAAAATAAAATTTTGAAGCTTAATATCTTTGAAAATAACTGGTTTCATAAACAACCCAAACATATGGATCGAAGTGCTATGCAATGCTAACTAAATCCAAAATTTGAACTTGATTATTGACTTTTTACTCCAGTTATCGCGTCCCATAGAAAAAATACTTTTTTCAGTTTTTGATGTTTTTCTCCGGATCTGCTCCATAAAATGACTTAAAATTAAAGTGATATATAGTTATAATTATCTTCAACAATCATAATTTTTTAGAAAGATTCGACATTTACTTTTTGAGTTATAACGGTTTCAAAAAATTGCACTTTATGGTGTATAATAAATGAACGACGAACGATAATATGAATTCTCCTCGGTAAAAAGATAGATAATTTTATTTTCTTTCATGTACATATTAAGCAACTTACTTCTATAAACTTTTTCAATAACTTTATTGGAAAAAACTGGATTCGCAAAACTAAAAAATCGCTATAAAAAAAAACGCGCCTACAAAATGTAAAACGCACTGTTTTCCCATCATGTTATAGAAAAAACGAAGAAAATGAGAGTTGGTGGATAAAAATCCACTGAGTAGAAGCTGAGATAACGAACACACATACACACATACATCCGTACGGACATTTTCTAAAACACTATTTTTAGACTAAAAATGCATCAAAACACACTTCCTACATGTTTTTTACACAAACTAAAAAATTTACTATTACAAGGCTTCCTTAGGAAGGAAGTAATTTGAGAAATTTGAAAAACGGGTATTAATCGAAATATCTTGGGTTAATTTAACCCATCTTGGGTTAACTTGGGCTAATTTTTTTCTCCCCGCTACTCATCAAGCGGGGAGGACATAATTTTCTTCCCCCTTGAGCTCAAACTTTTCCTAACACACTTAGAATTGACGATTTTCTACGCTACTTTTAGGCACGAAAAAAGGCTCATTTTATGCGCGTGTTGTAAAAAAAGTATTTCTGCCGTAAACGAATTGTTCATGCATCGATTTGCGTCGAGTTTCAAATCAGCAGTTAGTAATTATTTTTTGTAACACATGCACGATTTTAGCGTTTTTATAACCTAAAGTTAGGGACTAAAGTAGTTATTTTCCGTCCGGCGAGCCAAAAAATGCAGCAGCGGGCGTAAAAGTACTTTTGCGCCCGTTACTTTATTCATTGGCAAATCTTCTAAAAACGCAAAAATCTGTACATGCGTTAGACAAAATATGGTGTGCACCAAGAGCTAAGCGGGCTTTTCAGCCTCGTGTGGTTGCAGTACTCGTCTGCGGGTCGTAAAAGCCCTCGCCTTCGGTTTCGGCTAACTCGCCTTAACTCGTACTGCAAACTCCACACTCGGCCTAAAAAAGCCGACTTTACGCCCTTGGTACACAATATACTATTATTACTTGAATTGATTTTTAATTGTTACATAAATATACATACTGTAAACATACATAATAAATAATAATGATTAAATTATTATGCGTAAATAATACATGTATATTATATACATATGTACATAGCTTCGGAGGACTTAAACTTATATCAAGATATTGATTGATTTCATCATATTTGATTCGACTTTTTCCTTACTTAAAGTTTGATTTATATTGTAATTCTATTTCTCTCAAAATTGATATCTAAATTACAAATTTCAACAAAAGCACGATTATGACCTTTATAACAGTATTCAAATAAGTATTTAATAAATTGTACAGTTAATCACTTGGTTGTAGTTGATGATTGTGGAACTTTTTTTGAAATCCTTCCATCAGGTTTGCGGATTCAAAACTCCTAACCAATCAAAAAGCATGATTTTAAAAACGTTCAGGTACAACAAATCAATTATTGGCTGTTTTTTGAGAATTTCTGTTTTTATAATTAATTTTTTTTTACCATTTTTTCTTCGTTTGTATATTGGATATCCTGTTGCTTGGAAACTTGTCTCATTATTATAATTTTTAAACAAAATTTTTGGACATGTTTCTGTATTTTTATCCATACAAGGAAAATTTTTATTTATTACTGCACAATGCCTATAAATCATAAACTGTTTTGCAATGCTATATAAGTGCGTATACAAATTTTCGTTTAGAATTTCTGCACTTATTTAATCATCTACTTTTTCAGGAGTATCAAGTTTATAATTTTTATCTAAATTAATATGAAGTAAACCTATATGAATTAAACCTTGTTTTTGAAATTCGATAACATAAGTGTATGCAATACTTTTTCCTAAACTTCCATCTTTTATAACTCATTCTTTAAATTCTTTCACTTTTTGTTGAAATACTTTTGCTATAATATTTGGTCAATTAATTAAATTTTCATAGATATGTAAATTTTCTGTAGTTTATTTCCAATTCAGAATACATGTGATCGTCAAAAATAGATCAGGTTTTCCATAACGATTAACTAGTGACATAGAATCAGTATAATTTTGTTCTAAATGCCTAAGACTTCGGTAAAATTTAATGGTAAAATGAACATTTTCATATTTTCAGCATCTCCTTTTTTGTGCAAATAATCCATCACACCTTTATAGCAATTGCTTCGTAAAATATTTTGACATTATCTTATGAATTATAATCTGCAGCTTTCTACTTTAACAAACGCATCTATTACTGTCTGTTGAGATACCTTGCCTAAATTAAGATACGGATTAAATCCATTTCTTACACTAAGTCTATAATTATAAAACTGCAAATTAGAAATGTTATTCTTACCAGATTTACACTTCATACTAGACATCCATCAATAACTACCATTTGAATATATAAGTTGATATATCGTTGGATCAGTGTGTTTACTTATAAGAAGTATGCTAATCGGTTTATCATGCATTGAATATATAATTAAATACAACTTTTCACATCAGTTTCCGGATGAGGGCGGTATGGTCCGTCGAAACGTTGAGAGAAAAAGAGAAAATGTTGTAATGTCCCATGTTCATATATTCTTGGCATGTAAATGTGTGTGTAGCGTCTGTATGACTGCATTCGTGCCCTTATGCAGACGATGTATACTAGCCCGAATGCGACAGTACGAGACCGATCGCTGAACATCCAAGCGAGTGCTTTGACCTACGAGTCAGCTCTTCTTATGCGCGTATTATTGACTTACTTTTGTATATTATTATTGCATGTCAGATGTTGATTGGTCGATAGTTGCCGCGTTTCATTTAATTTCACAACCCCTTGAATCGTTACCGAGGCCTTAAAAAGCCAGGAAACGATCCACAGAGTGCCTTTTGTACAAGTAACCTGTTGTCGTGTGGCTGTACCCGGTCAGCGAGTACGAGTGCTATTTCTCAGTACGCATCGCTTATTGAGTGTGTGCAAACTACTCAAACTCTGCGAGCGAGATATAGTAGACTCCTTGTTTTCTGGTAGAGAGTCTGCATCGTGCAATAGGCAAAGGACCCGTCAATAAATCTGGGATTAGTGGTAACACAGCTTAAATAAGATCGTAAAACTTGCCACGAGTAATCGTATAGAGTTATACCAATCAGTATATGACGTGCCACGAAGGACTATCCAGTTTCCAGGTAACGAAAGAGAACGAATATATAAATATATCGTAAGTTAAGTTTAATTGTACAAGCGTCAAAAGTAATTACGAATAAACCACCGCACAACGTAATAACAAAGATACTATAATAACCGAATTATACATAAACTGTAACATCTTCTAAGTTCTGGGTTGTCTCCAATAAAGCAATAACCATAACAATTAATCAGTGTATAATTATTGTTAATAATCAATAAAATCCATAAAACAACCTAAAATCATTGAGACGAGAACACAAGGAGTAACACGCTTGCTGACAACACCATAAACCACACAAGGTAAGGGCAAGCAACATACCGTGGACATTTCCTAGTCCGCGATACTACAGCGTGACAACACTGCTGGGACACCAACAACGTCTGCGCGAAAAGAACCTGTCCGCTTTAGCAGGCAGCGGTGACAGAATACCATCCGCGCACAAATACGCGTCCGCGCAGACGAGTAGCGCGGGACATACTTAAATCTTTCAGCCTGAAACGCTCCGAGTTAGCTCGGTTTGAAAATTATTATTTTTGTGGTCCGGGATGTCGTGGTATTGGAATTTCTTCTTATTATTTGACTTATGCGTTGTTAGTATTTCGTACTTGGCTAACGTATTGTATCCAAGACTAATATAGCTAGAAGTAAATTTTGTGTTTGAATTTTATTTGAAGTTTTTCACTTAAACAGATATATTACTGTTTAGGTTACTCTCCTTATCTAGAATTTTCTTCAGAGATGTAATGCCTTTGAAATATTCTAGAGACAAAAATTGTATAGTATAAGCGATTTTTAGTATTTCGTCGTTGACTAACGTATTGTAGTCAAGGCTAATATACCTGAAAAGAGAATTATGTTTTCATTCGTTTAAAAAAGATTTTCACACAAACAGCTGTATTACTGTTTAAGCTACTCGTCTTAATTGGAGCTCTCTCCTGAGACGTAATGTCTCTAGAGTGTTCCGTTTGACAAAAGTTTTGTATAGTTGACCTTCAGAGGACGTATTGCCTCTGAAGTCGTACTACACAGATATTAAAATAAAAAAAATTTTAAATATATATTTATATGAGAGGCATATAATTTTATTGCTCTTTACGTTTTAATGTTACATTTGAAAATTTAATTTGATTTAAAACCGCAAGTATAAGGAACTGGCCGTATTGCTAGCGCCTCAACTAGCGCACAAAAATATCGCTCTGGCCGAATTCTACTTGAAGAGGGAGCCGTATTGCTCCGTCCCGTTCGAGCTCGGTCGAGCGAATGAGGCTGAGGAGCTGGATGAGGCGCCTTTTATTCCCTGAGGGGCTACTGCCCCGAGCCACTGCCGTGCGCTTCCCCCTCCAGTGCGCCGGCGCTGCTGCTGCTGCCGATTACTCTTCCAGGTGGCCGCCGCTGCTGCTCGCTGATTGATTCGGCGCTGATCACTTTTTTGATATACTCCCTTTTCGGGATATTTTCGCGTTCGCATTTCTCGCGCATCGCTCGCGGAGTCCATAAGTCCGGACTGTTACAAGTCCGCGTGTAACTCTAGTGACATAAGGCTCTAGAGCTGAAGGCTAGTTCCTTTTAATTTAAATAATGACTTTATTAATTTAAATGGCATCCCTTGTGGGGAACTAGCCATTGTTACTAGAGTAACAATTTCTAGAATTTCTTTAAGAAGTCTTCAGATTAGATTTTTTTTAGACGTTTTAGAAATTTAGAGTTTTACAAATTTTTACGGGAAGTTAGAATTTTGTTTTTTGTAATTAAACTAAAATATCAGAAAAATAACGCAAGATTTGAACCAGACTCGTGAGGATATTCTCGCGATCGCGGACGTGGAAGCCAGAATAAAGGCTCTGGACCAATTTTATCCAATTTTATCGTGTTTAGCAAGCAAAACGTGACCGACAAATGCTGGACGTGTTCCGCAGTGTGCTGGAAGGAAGTCAGACACAAAGTATTTCTAGAGCAGTTATGCACATTCTGGAATACGACGGAACTAATATGAATTTGAAGGAATTCACGCAAGACGTGGAAAACGGTTTTACATTGCTACCAGCAGATCAGGAACCCCAGTTTTTGAGATTTGTAATATCCAGTTTAAAGGGCAAGGCAAGACAGACGCTAGAGAAGCTAGTACTTTTCGGACGCTAGCCGAACTAAAGAACCATCTCAGAGATTGTTTTGCACCGTCCAGATCTTACGGATATTACTTAAATGAAATTTAAGCAGCCACGATGAGGAAAGAAAAGAATATCCGACAGTATTATGGAAGACTAAATGCGTTGATCAACAATGCAATAGCAGCTGTCAAAGAAGGACTGATGGAAGCTCAAGCTGCAGTGGACCAACGGCCACACTTGGAGTTGCTAGCGTTAGAGGCTTTTATAAACGGACTACCTGACGGATGGCGGACAGGTATTAAGGACGCAGCTCCACAAACGTTGACGGAAACATTCAACAAAGCACTTAAATACAAAAAAAATAAGATGTTTGGAGAACGCTATGTACGCCCAAGAGTCCACTACGTATATTGCAAACCGGATAAAGTCCCAAACGGAAGGAACGACCCTGAGAACTACCAGTAGTCTGAACTTCACAGAAAAATCGACGACTCGAAAAGTAATATTCCGAAGCGGGTAAATTTTCCACCTGGTCAGTCCAAAAGCCGTTCAGCGTCTCCGGGAGCGAGGTATCCATCTGAAATGACGCAGTAAAAGCACTACGGACCTCTGTATCCACCAATGATAGGACCGTATCCGTACATGCCACCTAATCCTTACTGTTATTATCCACTAGGCAATCCTGCGTATCCTTATCGTGGCGTGGATTATCATCAACCCCACTCAAGGCCCGAGAACCGGTTATATGATCCTAAAACGGACAGGTCCAGATCAAGTTCGCCATACCGCGGAGAGAAGAATCATTTAAACTGGGAAGCGGCTCATTGGAAGGACTCGGGGATGAGCCAAACAGCCCAGCAGCGGCCGATAAGTCCAAGAACGACAACCCAAGAGGTTATCCAACACAAGTAATAAGAATCACTTCCACAGACCGGACAACACCGTCCATAAAGCTACAAGTAGACCAGTTAGTAGCACCAGAGGCCTCATCAAGGGGCGCGATAGCGCCGCTTTGGCAAGAAAAAGTACGAAGTACGATTTGTCGACGGCGCGACCCTATATACTTTGAAATTAGGTGTTCCTAATCTAAAAAAAATCTCGATTGCATTTAAATCATTATTATTGCGCGTATGCGCAATCTGTTGGTATCTACTTGAATATATTAACCTAATCTTTCATGATTAAAAAGATTCATCCAAAAATATTAAGTTATTAACTTAATATTGCAAGTTGAAAATTTGCTCGGTATATTTCTTTTCGTTCAGGTTTCCATCCTCTCCCGATATTTTTCGTCTCCTCCGGTCACGTGACTTCCGGTGAGTATATTTGGTATTATATACCAGTGGTTACAGTAGTTAATCTACGTTACCGACATTCGTCTGCTACTCGACGACACACGATTATAATATGCATGTAATGCTATACGTATATATGCATATATTGCTATACGATCATATGCGCGATGCGATCAATGTCTGAACCAATAGTAGCTTGTTGTCTATCGAATAGATCAAGATTTAATGAAGTGCAATAGCAAGACGAATATGCTTTGTAAAAGATGTGAAATCTCTCAAAAAAAAAAATTTTTTCAAAAGTGAAAATCTTGGCAAGAAAAAGGCTAATAAACGTAGTGAAATCTCTAAATATAAAAATGTCAAGTAAATGTTTTTTTGCTATACACATTAAGATATAAAATTAAAGTTAAAATTAGTTTTCCCAAAAAATGATATCTTAATGCGTATAGCAAAAAACATTTACTTAACATTTTAATATTTAGAGATTTCACTACGTTTATTAGCCTTTTTCTTGCCAAGATTTTCACTTTTGAAAAAAGTTTTTTTTTGAGAGTATATCATAGACACAGGTTTTCAAATAAATGCGGTTGAGTACAGTGCACTAAAACCAGAAACTGTTATAGAATATAACGATTTCATGCACATTATGGGAATTTCTCCCCAAGACATAGTTACTCAAGGAACGGTAAAATTATCGATAATAGGGAAAGACCACATCTTTCACGTTTTACCTGCTGAGACTCCGTTGGCCGAAGATCTAATATTGGGAAACCCGTTTCCGGAAAATGAGGTAAATCCAGATGAAAAATATGGACCAACGAAATCTAAGAAGCCACCATCGAAAAGTGCAACGTCATATCATATGAAGTACGAATTCCCCTACGAAAATGAAAAGATAGAACCAGAAATGTTGGAATTACCAACCAAGAAGCTTTATAATTATAAAGATTTTAAATCAAACGGAAAAACCATCTTTAGGTTACCAGCCAGGGCCAAGGTGCCTGCAGAGAATAACAACTGTCCCAGGAGTATATCTTGGAGAAGCAGCAGTTACCAATAAGAATGGGTACTGCTACGCCATGGCAATAAATACGAGAGAAGACCCAGTTTAGATCGAAATCACCCCTCAACATCTCAAACCTTTTGATCTGAGCGAAGACGACGACTTGCTTGAATTTCCACTCGAAGGCGAGCCTATAATGGACCCGAAAGAAAAAGTAAAATTCATAATGGAAAAGGTAAGAAAATCGTATTACTCACGCCAAGTATTACGGCAGGTACAACGAATAGTGAGGAAGTGTTCCTATTTGTTCTACCTGCCCGGAGATCCGGCTCCTAGGACTTCCTGCGTGAGACATAAGATCCGGACAACCGACGACGAACCTGTCCGTGTTAAGTACAAGAGAGGACCGACGGGACAAGACGAAGAGTTATTCAACTAACTGCAAAAACTCTTGGACGCCAACGTCATCCGACGCTCCAATAATCCATTCTGCAGTCCCTGCCAAATCGTCCTAAAGAAACCGGGACCTGATGGTAAAAGGAAGTTCCGCCTGGTTATAGACTATCGAAAGCTCAATGCTAAGACGATTAAGGATGCCTACTCTATTCCTAATATATTGGAAATCTTGGAGCAAATTGGAAGCGCACAGTATTTTTCAGTCTTCAATTTACCCATGGGCTTCCATCAGATAGAACTCGAACCCGACGACATACAAAATACGGCTTTTAACACCAAATACGGCCATTTTGAGTATAACCTTCCAACGTCTCATGGACTACGTTTAATCGAGACTACAAGGGGTTGAAATGTATGTTTTCCTCGACGATATAGTAATTTATGCGAATACGTTGGAAGAACACGAAGAGAAAGTGAATAAAGAGTTCGAGAGACTATCCGAAGCAGAACTACGTTTACAAATTGATAAGTGTCAATTCCTAACATCAGAAATCATTTACTTAGGACATATAACTGATAAAAATTGCGTAAGGCCAGTGTTCCGGAGGCAACCGAGGGCTACTAGGGATAATAGCAAGTGCGGCGTATTTATTCTTTATTAATAATATATTTCACCTATTAGTAGTTTTAGCGAACGTTTCTCCGTCATTTGGCTCTCATATGCGCGAATCGATAAGGCCAATACGGTTAGGAGTGGTTTTATAATCATTCCTATACTGCCACGACCTCAGTAGGGAGTTTACTTCATGGATTTTGAAGGTCACTTAGTGCGGAGAGGCTAAAGGGCCGATCTGTGACTGCCAGGCCAGAGAATCGAGTGGCGGGATGCGTTCACGCAGGCACATGACTGCGTGTGTATAGCTATAGATATAGAGGAGCCCGCGCACTGCTTCGAGTCTCTTCGGTAGTCCTCAAGAAAGCGTCTTTGTTTTAGCGGGCCCGAGTTTTCGGCGGCGTTTAATGAGTAGAGCGTCAGTTCTCGGCGACAACTTGTGAGAGAAGGTCACACCAGGACCTAATCGTTAGGATATTTCAATAAAGTCATAATATCTGATCAACAATGATTTCACAGTTTATTTTTGAACCTTGATGTAGTCTTGTCCCATACAGCCAGACCCGTAAAAAAGTTCAGCTGTGGATGGAGTTTCCACCGCCAACGACACAAACTGAAGTCCGTCAATTTCTTGGTTTGGCAGGATATTATAGAAGATTCATCCTTAATTTTGCAGAAAATGCACAACTACTCAATTCCCTGCTGCAGAAGACTAAGAAATGTGAATGGACTGACGCGCAGAAACAAAGTTTTGAAACTTTGAAAAGGGGCCTCTGTGAGGCACCAGTGTGGCCTCCGTGGATCTCAATAAGCCTTTTATTTTGACTACGGACGCTAGTGATGGTGCCATCGGAGCAGTCCTTAGTCAAGGAGAACCGGAAGAAGACCATCCGGTTGCGTATATGTCCATGTCCCTTAATAAATCAGAGAAGAACTATTCCACAGCAGAAAAAGAAAATCTTGCTGTGATCTATGCAGTGGAATATTTCAGACATTATTTATAGGGAAGACACTTCACCATTTATGGGACGCCCCCCATCTATGGGGACCACGAACCATTGACGTGGATCGATTCTTTGAAAGATCCCATGAGTCGGTTGAACCGTTGGAGACTGAGTCTGAGAGGATACTACTATACGTTCCGATATAAGCCAGGTAAATTTAATACGAACGCGGACGCGTTGTCCCGAAATCCGATAGACAAGAGACTTACGGAGAAGCAAGAAATACAGAATGAGTCTGCCACAAGCGAAGTTATAGCAGAGGAGGTTAGAATGCTGCCGATAGTCCCAAAGCCAACAAAAACTTCTTTAGCCAGATAAAATCTTAGCAAGGTACAAATTGAGGACAAGGCGAGCACTCCTGATGGACAAAGGAAGAAACCAGGAAGGAATCCGGGTTGCAAAAATGCAGCGTTAACAGTACCTAAGGGAATGGAGGGTGGCCAAGCAAGTTTGGACGCCAGCACCATCGCAAAGAGATTGAAGCGAAGTAAAGAGAACGCAACAAAGGTAGTTGCATTTTCAGAACCACTGGTAACGACGTCGAATTCTCGTCCGGAAGCCAGGTCGACTCTTCGGATATGACACTTACTTACGGAGGACAACAACACGGAAAATTCGGACGTGCCACCGATACCACTGCGTAATAAATCTATCCTCCCTAGCCTGGTAAGCAACGAATCCGTGTCAAAAGTAAAGACCGCTACAGGAGCAAAAGACGATGAGAAAAGCCCAGGCGAAAGTGAAGTGAAAGAAGTAAGGGAGGGAATCAGTGGACCAATCAACAAGGTGCGTCCTAAGACAACGTATCCAACAAAAAGCGCGATAAAATCACCCTCGAAAGATTCGTCATCGTCAAGTAGCGAGGGTGAACTTGTAAAGCACCCATTACAATCAACAATGAGAAGATTGATGCCCGGACAAGTGCTGGACAACAGTGATTCACACGAACTGTCCAGCATAAATAGAGATGGGACCATGGCTAATCAGGAAAGAAAGAGTGCTGAAGAAATTACGCTCAATTAAAAATCGTCACTATGTTGGGACAAGTATATGGAACAACATCCCGAGACTACGTATTGCCAAGAACAAGATAGTAAGTACACGGATGACGACGGATGGGACATTCAAAATGCGTCCAACTGGATTTCCGCTAGGAAAACTAAGTCGCTATCCCCCCCTCACCTTCGAAACCAGATGAAGCAATTCCGGAAGAATTTAATAAATCAAGACCGGATAAGTCAATACCCAACAGTACTGTTAGAGAGTGGATGCTGGAGTATGCTGAGAGCCAAGCGTGTCCAATACGTACGAAGTCTCCTCTAAAAACTCCGAAAGCCAGTTCTACCGCTTGGAATGATGAGACCGCTCATATGTCCTATTGGAAAAATGTATCAACTATAGAACAAAAGGATAGTGAGGAGGAAACAGCGAATGAGAGACCCAAACTAAGCCCGAGGTGCGCAGACCAAGTCGCAGCTAAAATAACGAGCGAGGAGGACGAACTAAGTCCCAGGAAGAGAAGTAACTTAGATAAGCCAGTGGAAAAAGTAAAACAAATAACGGACGAAAAGCCTGTCCTACCACCAGCGTTACATATAAAAATTCCCAAGCGTGCTAGACCTCCACTAACAACACCGTTACCGCATTTAGCGGAACCAGTAGATCAAAACGGATGGTTAAGGTTGCTGAGTACAATAGAATGTGTTACTTACTTAAAAGATAACATTGTTTACTTCGTCTCCAAGGATTTTTTATTTCATATTTAAATTTTTGGTCGGATAAAAATGTATTCTCAACACACTTTCTATATTTCTTAATTTCATTAGAATTAAAGTAACCTTTTTGTAATTTTTATCTCATTTGCTCCTCTTTTATAGTGCCTTTATTTCTGTAACAATATTGACTTAAGGGTAAAGAATTGAGACCCGTCTCACAGATCACCAAAGCGAACTGCGCCCCTCCACTGAAACCCATTAAGTAGTCAAAGTATCAACAAGTTTGTAGCAAACACAGTTTGACTAACTCAGATATGCTCGCGTGTGCACATTAGCCTGTGGAGGTGGAAGTAGGGTCCAAGATTAGTCAATAACCATATCTTGGGTTAGTGTCAAACTTAGGCTAACTATTTATTAATAGTTTGGCACACACAACGCAGCTGATAGGAGGATGCCAACTACCAACACACGATCGAGGTGAGAGACAGAGAGAAGAAGCTCAAAGTCGCCAGAATAATCAGGAATCGTACTGGTTCGCTTGACTTTGCAATCGACTCATAATTAATCGCACACACAGAGCGTCTATTCACGATGCGAAGCGGAACGAAGACAGACTCGGAATGGCTCGCTAGCGCAAGCACAGGTTTACCTCTGACACACTGTTGTCAAGTCTTGCGGCAGTGTGCGAGCAGGTGGCAACATCGTACGTTGTCGAATTTAAATCTCTCTTACTCTCTCATGTGCTGCGCCTTTAGAAGTTGTAACAAAGGAAGTATTATACAGCATGGTGATTCTGTCCCGGAGAAACTTCGTAACGTACTCAACGTGCATTAATTGCACTGTCAGCCGTTACACTTTTTCCTGGAAGAATGTTATAACATAAAACTTATAATATTTCAAAATTGTCAACTTTTATATAATTGAAAATTTAGTTCATACAAAATTTATTTCAAATGTATTGATTTACAATGTACATGTTGAACTGAGTCTCCATCGAAATGCAACCAAGCAAGCGTCAGCGAGCGATGTGACCATTGCTAGTTATGAATTAAATTATAAAAAGGTTTATTTTCTTATTTGATCACAGCAATAAGCTTTCTAACGATTAAAGTTTGGACGATTGAAGAAATTTGGAACAAGTCGAAATTGCAATTGAGAAGTTGTTTGTGCGAACATTCGTGAATAAAATTTCAAGCTTACCTTCATTATCGCTGGCAAATATGTCAACATTTGACTCTTTTTTAACTTTAGGAATTAACGCATTTTGATTTGACTGTAGGTCTTGTTGTGTTCCTGAAAAAATTAAATCCTCATCTATAATCAATTGTAACGGTCACGACTTGCGTGAACTTCGTGATGTCAGAAAAAGACTCGTGTACAATAAATATCACGAAAAAGGAGATCAACGCCGAACCAATCAGCGAGCAGCAGCAGCGGCGGACTGGAGGGGGAAGCGCAGTAGTGGCTCGGCGCCGTAGCGCCTCACTCAGCTCCTCAGCCTCATTTGCTTGATCGAGTTCGATCGGAAAGGAGCAATAAGACTCTTTTTCCAAGTAGAATTCAGTTCAGATCTTCTTTTGTGGCTGCTTTTGGTGGCAATACTGAAGTCTTTTCGGACTCTGTCAAATAATTTATATATCGTTAATGTAGATAGAAAAGAGAAGTGTAAAAATATATAACTCAATACCTATAATGTGATATAGCAGTAATTGGGAGCTTTCGTCCGCTATGCGTACTAAACCATACAAAAGTATAGACGAAAAGAAAATAAAGTAAATCGTAAAACGCATAAAAAACGAATATTTTTTACCATTATTACTTAACCAATCGATGGGGCTGGCGTTTCTTTGCAAATAATTAATTGGTATCTATAGGTTTAGGTGCTACAAAATCATAAGGAGTCTTCCGGGCGATCGATATCGCACGACTCTGCTCAACTTGCTCTGTAAATAAATATTTGTTGTTTGAAAATGTATATATCGCTTATAATATAGGAAAACGGCAATGTTTATAAATGTATGATTTATAATATGTTTTGAAGATCTTACTCCTTTCAGAAATGTATTTTTATTATATGTACGTAAATATGTTTCTGACATAGCCAGCAAATCTTATTAGAATTTAAAAGCAAAAAATGTAAAAATATTTACAATTATCACCTTTTTCAGTCGATTTTTTAGTCAGCTTGCTTTGCGGAATGACAATGTTTTTCAAACAAATACATGTTGTTCCCTTTGCAAAGGGAACAGCATGTATTGGCTCCTTTTGGCGCATGATTTACCCCCTATCAACTCCCCCACGACTCCTGTCAGCGCTGCGCAACGAAAGGGCATAAAATCAGGAGCGTCCCCTTGCGCAAACACAGTCTGTCCCCGGCCTTCGCCAGGTGAACATTGTCCCCTCTTCCGTTTCTCGACTCTCGAGCTTAACGCAGATGTCCTAGAGCTGCAACTGACTCCGGACGATGACCTAGTCGAAGGGCTAGCTCCTTTGGAATCACAACCGACAGTTCAACGGCCAATCGTACCACCGCCTACCCAACCAGCCTCTCTATCAGAGAAGAGAGAAGTGACGCGGCCCAGGCGTATTGGTGCAGATGGTAGTAATTCACCATCGTAATTTTCCTCTTATTGCATTTGTGATGTACCATGTTACTTGTACACACATGAATGTATTTATATGCAGGCGTGTAGTACGTGAAAGCGTGTATATGAGCGAAAAATACATAGTATTCCGAAGGCGAAGTGTGTGACATCCGTGTTTCTGCATTCATTTACTCACACGCCCAATGGATACGCGACTGACTCAAACAGTGCAACGATTCGCATATTGCAAAAAACTTCGCGCCGAAAACCAGAGAATGCTTTGACCTGCGTGTCAGCACTTTTCGCGCGCATATGACATCAATACATATGAAATCGACTCCTGAGTGGCGAATGCTGATTGGATTACGATTATCTTTACGATCTAAATTTTACAACTGCCTGCATCGGCACCAAGGCTTTCAAAACCCTGGAGGCGACCCACGCTACGCCTTTTTACGCAAGTCTAGTTACTGCTACTGGCTGTATTGAGTACATAGAAATGCTCAAACTCTGCACACGGTTTAACAGCACACCTTTTTACTGGCAAGTTGAGAGTCCCGTGCTAAGTAGGGAAAGGTCCGTCAATAAATCTGACGTTAATGTGAAACCGCAGCTTAGATAAGTTCCAAATACTTGCCACGAGAAATCGTGTAGATCCTATCCAATCAGTATCAGTCACGCCAAGAAGAAGACTACGTTATCCAGCGTGTAAGGAGAAAATTGTAATTGTAAGTTGCCTTGATTAAAATTTTCAACTAGAGCCCTTCGATAGATGCTGTCTGCGCATAAACTCATTAATATAGGCTCGAGAGCCTATGCTAGTTTCCAATCAATAAATAATTATTTGTACTCGCGCATTACGTAGTCACTACACTAAATATGGTCTTTACACATTAAAATAGCGCGTGCCTGATTCTTGCCTGATGGTGACATGTAACGATGTCGATTTTCGGGGAAATCCAGGCGTGAGATTACGCCATTCACTCGTTAATATTAGTTTCAATATCGCCCGACCGTATTTATTAAATGGGCGCCAGGTCGAACAAATTTAACTTTAGATAACATTCACTAACACGTTGCCGGCTATTAGAGACTTCTTATCCCCGAGGAGATTCGGCCGTGGATAAAGTCGGGAGAAAAATTATGACACTTTATTTTAATACACTAAAATACGATGGCTTCGCGACTAGAGCAAATTTAATACCCGACAATAGGGCTATGAAATAGGCATGCGGATACCTCACTCTCTAACTCAACTTTTTCGACAAAAGCAGATCTTCCTCTCGTACTGGTGATGTCTCGTGCTCTGAAATTTCGGCGCGGCAAAGAGTAAAAAAAATTCCTTTTAATGCGACACAACCGGGGGTCTGTACCAGGCAGCGACTCGAAACCCAATGAATGCGTTCTCTCGTGAACTTGGACACGAGGTTCTCACACTAACACCGGTACGCATGCGCGTTACATTTCTCCGTTGATTTATCATTATTTGCACATCGTTCGACAGGACATCTTACTTAGAGATACATTTTCTCTCATTAATTTCACTCCAGCATTCCATACAATAGTTTTTTCTTCCCGAATTACATTGTTTATCCCGATTGAAATATTACAAATACATAGACTCTCACACACATGCTAACTTATTCGTGAGCTGCGAGTGGGCCCGCACGACGTGGTTTTCCCCTCCCAGCGGTTCGCTCTCTTCCTCGTTCACGCTGGTGCGGAGTTACGTTGAGCTCCTCGATGTAGTGTGTACGTGTAAGTTGGCGGGCGTATATTAGTGATGTTGGCTACGGGCTACGCAGTACAACGCGGCTTAGTCTGTTACTCTCTCTCTCTCTCTCTCTCTCTCTCTCTCTCTCTCTCTTTCTCTCCGATGGGTAGTAGCAAGCATTCGACTGCTATCTAGTTATCTCTTTCCTATACGAACAAATTTACCATTTTATTAGTACCAGCACATAAAGTGGCACAGCTCCGGCAGAGAGTAGCATGGCAAGGAGAGAGAGAGAGATTTCTACCTCGATGGTCACCCCGTCGCATTCCCCCTCCCAAAACTAAACATACTGTGGATGTTTTAGTTTTCTACAACAAGCATATTTAATGGTCTCTCTCTCCCTTTCTCTCGACACTCTCCGGAGGCTGTATGGCTGCAAGAATAGTGTGGTTAGCTTAGACTAGAGTGTAGTTGATAGATTAATGGTTGAAAAACCCAGGTAGGATCAAGAATACTCACATTACTGGTGGTGATATCATTCTCGATTCTGGCTGTGATATGGACTCTCTGGATTTATTACTCCCGTGTTCTACTTCTTGACCGTCTCGCCTGTGATGAATTGAAGGTCTGCCTCAGGATGGAGTCCCGAATATCCTGGGGTAGGTCTTTTATCTCTTTGATGAGACGTAGCGTCTCGGCCACAGCTTCAACTACTCCTCGAGTTTGAGAATCTTCTCTACTTGGCAATGTACTCCTCGGCGAGGAAGACGGCGATCTGGATGGTCTGGGCTGTGATTTCGGCCACGATCGAAGAGGGTTCGATAAGCAACTCTTCTTACCACTGGCTAAACGTCTTTATTGATAGCCATAATGGTCGTGGCTGCTAAGTATAACTCATTGAGACTTTTCCCTCGATCGAAGACCGTCCGGTAACTGACTTTTACCCAAATGAAGGTTTTTCTCCCCTTGACATTTAAATCTCCTTTCTTTTCATGAACTGGCTCAATACACGAGTACTGCACTTCTGGTTTTTCTGGCTTAATTACGGTCAGGGCCTGTGCACTAAATTCGTCCTGTAGAGGCTCTACAGTATCTTCCTCTTCTCTCTCCACTCCAACCATCGAACCCACGAACAACTTCTTCGTCTGGTCATCTACGTTTTCTTTCTTGATATTCTTTTCAATCGTCGACTTCACAATCTTCTTCTTCTCTAGATGCTCATTTACACTTTCCTTCAACATTCTCTCCACTAGAGCCAATATTCTTTCTAACTCTGGGCCACCGTTTACAGTTGCCAGTCGGTCAAATATCCTCTGCTTAATATCCCGGATTCTTGGTTCTTTCGGCGGTAAGACGTCTTCAACGGGTGCCCTTCGAAACATGGCTCTTCCTGAACTGCTTTCCTCAGATGCAGTGAAACCCCGGTCAGTACTGTCAGATACTTCGTCAAGCGTAGCTAAATTCTCCTTTGGTTCAGCAAAGTCTACAACTTTCACGTCTCCCTCCATAACCTTAACTTCTCTGGCTGGCAAGAGAACAACAGTGTTGTTCTTGGTCGCCAATTCTTCTCGCCCATCCCTCGCAAGTACTCCTTGCACATCTTCAACGTCCTCCTGCTCAAAATACTTCTTGATTGTATCATCTGGCTGAAATCCCGAAGTACTACTGGCAACTTGTCTGTTGATTCGATCACGCTGTAAACCCGGCTGGAAATGGGTTCTGGGCTGCAATATTGAGAGCGATAAGAATGTCGGTTCTTCATCCGACTCGTTCTTCCTCTTGTATTGAGCTAGGGTTTCCCTAATCCTGCCACGGCTGTTAGCTGCTGGACTCAACATGACTGGCTGTGCTTTTGGGTCTTCATGTCGATCTCTAGCCTTATGTGATGACTTACTCGAGGTTCACATCCTTGGATTGGAATCATATCCCAATTTAACTTCACTGCACTACCACTCTTTTCACTTTCCTCGTCACTACTGGACGGCCGGGCTGTGACAGCACCAGCAGGTGTTCTTTGCTTCGTGACTACGATATTGCTAAGCCAACGAGTTACGCCAGCGTTTGCAAACATCTTCTGCTCCTCCAATTCTCCGACTATAACCTCTTGTTTCTGCTGACAGGGTATGTCAGCGTTCACAAAAAATGTATCTTCTTCAACAAAAAATGTATCTTCTACAAAATATACCTCTTCTACAAAATCTTTCTCCTCCTCTTCTACACGACATTTCTTCTTCTCTTCGAAAATGTTCTTCTTCGCTTTTACACAATTTTTCCTTTCTACAAAAATTCTCTTCTCTACACAAAATTTCTTCTCTTCTTTTACATCTCTTTTCACTATCTCTTGATGCTTTCTTCTTAGCTTCCTCCCTGGCGACACTAGTGGGCTTGGACCACTCCCTCCCCATCCCAAAACTGGCATACCTCTTTGCAACGCAGACCTCGCATGTCCAGTTTTCTGCACTTTAATAGAGGTCTGTTGTGTGACAGTGCGGGTAGCATCGACCTCTGTGTTGCTCCCGCGTTGCCATTTCCCAACCGATGACGAAGTGTGGGGCATGTAGGGCAGTTTTGAAAAGCCACTCCTATTTGGCCACAGACTTGGCATTCCTCGAAGTTCTGCTTTGATACACTGGCTGGAAAGGTATTCTACCTTGAACTCCATCTGACTTCGGTTGGATGACATGACTGTCATTAGACTACTATTCCGGCTATTAATACTAGAGCTTCTGCTACTGCTACTCTGCTCAAGTTGCTGCTGCTGCTGTTGATCGAACTGATGCTGCTCGACCTGCGGCTGCTTCGACTTGAACTGCTGCTGCTCGAACTGCGGCTGCTTCGACTTGAACAGCTGCTGCTTGAACTGCGACTGCTTGAACTGCGGCTGCTTCGGCTTGAACTGCTGCTGCTTCGACTTTAACTGCTGCTAAAACTCCGAGTTCGACCTCGATTTCGACTTCTAACTCGACCACGCAGTCTTCGACTTTTTTTCTTCGACATCTTCTCATTCTGGTACTGGGCCTTGGCTTTGCCGGAGCTGCATTGGTTAACATGGTCTTCACTTTTACCGGCATAGTGACATAGCGATTTCGTCTTCGTATTTCGGATTTTACTGGCCTCCTCTCTATAAATTTGTCTACAAATTCTCTTGGCACTGCGATTTTTCGTTCTAGTTTCTGGCAATTTACATAGTAATTCTTCGTCGTTATCCCAACCGTACCATAGTACCGGGTCTTGATAACCGGAATACCATAGCGTGGCACGTAACAGTCTATCTCGGCGTAAATCTTTAGAGCCATTCGTACTAGCACTCAAGGATCGTAGTCTGGCTTTCAATTCGGCAGTATGTAGATTTCGAATTTCTCGACTGAGATTCCTCACCTCTGAATTCTTCTGTAATTTTGCCATAATTTCTAAGTGAGAACTCATCTTTACGTCGAAACAGCAGCTTGGATTTTTGCACAGAGCAGGTGTTTTTTTTTCAAGTCTGACAATATTAAATATTGGCTGTGACTGAAAAAATCTTTGCTGGTCCCGGCGGTAAGCAGAACTCAAGGCGGAAAATATGGGTTGTAAATTAGACAGTAAATTCAGCAGGTCTAGCAGTAAATTCTTAGAATAATATATCAGTCAACTTGTTCGCTACAAACATCGAGTACAAAGGTAAACAAAAATAAGGAAATTTTTGGGCTTAAATTCGAACAAAAACAATGCTCACTTGCTTATTTTGACGAATCTTCTTGCGAATAATTCAGAACGAATTTAATAACCCGGCTTGAATCTAATTCGTCAATTTTAAGAAGCGGCAAATAATTTAATTTATTGTCTAGCACATGCTTTTTCAACAACAATACTTACACCGTGAACAAATTTTTTTTTTTTTTGAACATGAATTCAAATCGAATTTCAAACCAAATCTGCAGCTAGCAATTATTCTCAACACTTTAAGATATTTTAAAAGTTCCGGCCTCAGTTTTGATGTACGACAAAAACTCTGTATCACGGGTCTACAATTTCGTTATATGACTCAAACTTTTGCAAAATGATCAGTTTGGAAAATAGTTATTTTCGTCGTCACGATCCGGTGTACAACTCGATCAAAATGCTTTAATTTAGACAAGTCCCCGATATTATCGTAGATAGTACTCACAATATTCAGTTACCACGACTATTAATTCGACCAATTTCTTAACTTGAGTTTTTCGGTAGGAAAGGCAAGCAATAATTATTGAATTGATCGTCTGACCGGTACACAACTTATTCGACTGCAAAACGTACATGTATATAAATTATAATTCAAAATTATTATGAGCATAAATATACATTTCAATTAATAATGATAAAGTTATTATGCATAAATAATATCTCAATTATTTTAGGGGTATATAGATAGTAAAAGGGTAAATCAATTTTTTTTTGCTATCGCTTGGTTTGTCTTACAATTAAGTTACGTCAATTCTTTATTAATTCGTTCGGGGCTATAAGGATAGTCGACAGGATGACTGGAATTGAATCTTCGTTTGAAAATTTTTCAATAAAGTCAAGCTTGTTATCGCAAAAATTTTTCCATTGCTGAATTTTCAAAAAAAAAACTATTAGTATTAAATGATTGTAATATGCAAATTATCAAGCGGCTGTAAGCAAAACGCAAATTTTTCTTCACTATCTCTATGGACTCTACTTTCTTAACACATAAACCAATGGGAAAAATTATTTTTCAACTCTCAATACTCTCAACTACTGCTGGATATTTTTAAAATTCCATAACAACGAAATTTTCTATTGGAGACTTCTTATCCCTGAGGAGATTCGGCCGTGGATAAAGTCGGGAGAAAAATTATGACACTTTATTTTAATACACTAAAATCACGATTCTTTTATTTCTAACTGACTATGTGGTTCACAGCGAAACGTCGGCTGATATTCGGCGGCAAACTTACATTCGTGCGATACACTTTCACGACAAACTAACCTCCCGACGGTTAAATACGATGGCTTCGCGACTAGAGCAAATCTAATACCCGACAATACGGCTATGAAATAGGCATGCGGATACCTCACTCTCTACCTCAACTTTTTCGGCAAAAGCAGATCTTCCTCTCGTACTGGTGATGTCTCGTGCTCTGAAATTTCGGCGCGGCAAAGAGTAAAAAAAAATTCCTTTTAATGCGACACAACCGGGGGTCTGTACCAGGCAGCGACTCGAAACCTAATGAATGCGTTCTCTCGCGAACTTGGACACGAGGTTCTCACACTCACACCGGTACGCATGCGCGTTATATTTCTCCGTTGATTACTTAGAGATACATTTTCTCTCATTAATTTCACTCCAGCATTCCATACAATAGTTTTCTCTTCCCGAATTACATTGTTTATCCCGATTGAAATATTACAAATACATAGACTCTCACACACATGCTAACTTATTCGTGAGCTGCGAGCGGACCCGCACGACGTGGTTTTCCCCTCCCAGCGGTTCGCTCTCTTCCTCGTTCACGCTGGTGCGGGGTTACATTGAGCTCCTCGATGTAGTGTGTACGTGTAAGCTGGCGGGCGTATATTAGTGATGTTGGATACGGGCTATGCAGTACAGCGCGGCTTAGTCTGTTACTCTCTCTCTCTCTCTCTCTCTCTCTCTCTCTCTCTCTTTCTCTCCGATGGGTAGTAGCAAGCATTCGACTGCTATCTAGTTCTCTCTTTCCTATACGAACAAATTTACCATTTTATTAGTACCAGCACATAAAGTGGCACAGCTCCGTCAGAGAGTAGCATGGCAAGGAGAGAGAGAGATTTCTACCTCGATGGTCACCTCGTTGCAGACATTACCACTATCTTGTTTAAGAAAAATATAGGTTCAATCAACTATAAAATAATGGTGCTGACTGCAATATTACCAACAAATAGTAATAACACATAGTAACCAAATAAATAGTACTAACAACAAAAATGAGAAATATTCTGGTTTTGGTTAGAACTTTGCCTCTTAACCCGTTTCGTACCAAAGTGGCATGAATTTTACCTTTTGTTTGGACCTTAAAATAATATTGTAACACCCCTTTGATTTCATCAAAACATGGTATTCTTAGGTTTTTGGGTGTTTTCTTTCAAAATCTGACGTTAGTTTTTACATAAGAAGTCGCCATTTTAAATTACAGCCTAATTTTCACCAAAACAAAATTTGGCTCATTTTTTTACCTTTGATAGGCTGTAACTCCCAGAAAAAACTTTTCCTGATTGCAAAGTAGTATTTCTGGTGGCATACAGGTTTGTCCTAAAAAATGTCACCGTTCAATTTTACAAATCCAATATGGCGGATCCAAGATGGTGCTACTTTCTCAAAATATGCCATTTTTCGTCCTTTTTTGCATGAAAGAAAATCTATACTTAATGAAAACACTTCTAGGACTTGTGTTTGTGAATATGAAATGACGAATGCTGTATATATTTATGCATATCACAAGATGTAATTAGCAAATGTGTTCCAGATAAAAGGGATGCTGTGAATAATTATTTGTGCGGATATGATCCTTTCATTCGGTGTGGAAATCATGCTCGAACACACGCGAAGCATCGAAAACATTTTTTAATATTTAAAATTTTTTTCCATTTTATTCTATAATTTTAAAACCGGTCCTGTGTACTAGTAGCCATAACTACATTTATAGAATGTTGGTTGTATTGAATATATTTATTTATACTTCACGGTAATTTTTTATCGTGGAAAGATTTTGAAATCATGCTTTTGATTGACTAGAAATTATCAATCCGGTAATCTGATTAGAGCATTTCATAAACGTTCCACAAGTATTCACTACCATTGGGTGTACATCTAATATTTAATAGTATATTAATAATGACACGTCAAATAATTCAATATCATTACAATTAATTTGTTAATCGCGAGGGAAGCGAGTGTTTCTTGCTAGTTTTTTTTTCGTAGAATATAAATATGCATGAAAATCTTGTTCGCATTCATCAAACGAATATGACTGATAGTTCACATATTTGTCTAATAGCCGAGCTTCATATTCAACTCCAAGCATAAAATTATTGTAAATCTGATCAATTCCCATCTCATGTATATTGCTTGTTTGTCGCATATATGCGTTGCCGAACATTCACCATGGTGGAGGTTGGCAGAGAAGAAAAGTCATTTATTTGTTTTTTTTTAATTTTTTCTTGTTTTTTTTTTTTTTTAAATTCTTTTATATATTTTTTATCTAATTTATTCTATATTTTTATTTGATTTCTCTGTAACTTTCTGTTTTCTATTTTATGTTTGCTGTAAAAACAAGTTTTAAATAATATAAGTCACAGTTGACACAAAATTTTGTTGTTCGTGTCTTACATTGTTTTTCAAAGCAAGTTTGCCTTTCCTTAGTGTCTTCCACGCTCATTTACGTTACCGATTTTGTGAAGATATAATCTGGTTTTCCGAAGATGTCTGTTTGTGTATGAGAAATGACGACTGCCCTATGTATTCACGCATATCATAAGATGTGATCTGCAGTTTTGGTTTGGATAATATAAATGATGCAAATAGTTATTTGTACAGATATGATCTGGTTCTTTACAGATATTTGTTTGTGGATGTAATATATCGGCTGTTCTATGTATTGACCTATATTACAAGACATAATCTGCAGATTTGGTTTGGATCAAAGGGATGTTGCGAATAATCATCTGCGCAGATATCTGGTTTTCTGAAGATATCTGTTTGTAAATGTAATATGTCGACTGCTCTGTGTATTCGCGCATTTTAATCAATATATAAATCGCGAGCGAAGCAAGCGTTCTTTGCTAGTATATATTAATCGAACACAATCACAAGAAATTACAGCATTGTAAGTACATCAAATAAGCACTTTACCACGGATGAATTTTGTAACGACCGTCGGAATCTTTAGAGGCGCGCTAGTTGATAGATCGACGGGACCTAGGCGACAGAAGCCGCAGAGGATAAGCTAGGAAGATAGACAGGATTCACTATGCCTAGACCAGGCATCGGCCGCCGGTACTTCAGTGCAACCTAAGTGATGATGACGGCAAGAAAAGCTCATCCTGGATCTAATTTCGCGAAGCAGAAGTTTCTCTTGATCGAAGCAGATCCCCGACATACATAGCAAACCCTACGACGGGACAGACAGCTCTCACACACGGTGTGACCATTATCGCACTGCCGAAAGTCTGGATAGATATAATTATCACAGATAGGGCAAGTGAATAAATTACAAAGCAGCGCCTCCGCTTTGTCAGAGTTTTCCGCCAGAAGAGCCGGGGAAGATGGTTGAGCTGCAGCTAGCTCGCCCGACTCAGCAACTGCAACGGCTCCAGGAGCATCGTTAGAAACTCCATTCTCATTAGAATTTAGGAACAGATTTTCCAATAGATTGTTTAGCACAGAACAAGTTTGGCTAGACAGCACCTGAGCCGAAGGCTGATCGACGTCCCAGGGCGAAGCAGGCGGAGTTATACTGACCCAAGTATCAACGGGGTCTGGATTGCGGAGTATTATATATATATATATATATATAATCCTTTTTTTCTTAGAATTTTTCGTAGAATTTAGTTGTATTTTTTTCAGTCCCGTAGAGGGTTTCTTTTGAGACATCAAAAATTAGATGGATATTTTTAAGTTATAAAATGTTCAAGACCCATTCTGGGACCTATGCTGGGACTTTTGCACTATAAAAAGCTATCTCCATTTTTTGATAGTCCTAGTCCGGATCAAAATCTTGCTTTTACTAATATTAAGGCATAGATATATGTTATACCTGTCTTATAAGCCATTTAAACCTTATATATATATATATATATAAGGTTATATATATATTTAAAACCTTATATATATTTATATATATATATAATACTCCGCAATCCAGACGCCGTTGATACTTGGGTCAGTATAACTCCGCCTGCTTCGCCCTGGGACGTCGATCAGCCTTCGGCTCAGGTGCTGTCTAGCCAAACTTGTTCTATGCAAAACAATCTATTGGAAAATCTGTTCCTAAATTCTAATGAGAATGGAGTTTCTAACGATGCTCCTGGAGCCGTTGCAGTTGCTGAGTCGGGCGAGCTAGCTGCAGCTCAACCATCTTCCCCGGCTCTTCTGGCGGAAAACTCTGACAAAGCGGAGGCGTTGCTTTGTAATTTATTCACTTGCCCTATCTGTGATAATTATATCTATCCAGACTTTCGGCAGTGCGATAATGGTCACACCGTGTGTGAGAGCTGTCTGTCCCGTCGTAGGGTTTGCCATGTATGTCGGGGATCTGCTTCGATCAAGAGAAACTTCTGCTTCGCGAAATTAGATCCAGGATGAGCTTTTCTTGCCGTCATCATCACTTCCGTGGTAAAGTGCTTATTTGATGCACTTACAATGCTGTAATTTCTTGTGATTGTGTTCGATTAATATATACTAGCAAAAAACGCTTGCTTCGCTCGCGATTTATATATAATTACAATATTTCAAGATTCATTTCTTTTCTAAATCAAACATAATTAATATACTGTCACGGAGTATCGGTGGGTTCTGCTTTGTGGGCAGAGAGAAAGAGGTGAGTCCGAAAAAAACAGGCCCGCGAGCTGCCCTTAAAGCAATCTAAGTGTGTATATTATATCCGTGAGTGTGTACCTATTATAACACCCGCTTGTTGCTTTACATTATTTCTAAATTTTCTTTTTAAAGAAATTTTAGAATGCCAGTAAGTCCTGTTGTCATCCGAGGTGCGCATTGGATTTCTCCAAAGGTGTATGTGTAAATGTCATGTGTGAAAATTGTCCGTCTTAACGCGGATTTTGTTTATGTTCAGCCGCTGCTGCTTACATTGGTGTTCTTCGAGCAGAGTCCAAGTTACGAAATACATCTAAATGGTTAACATTTTTCAAAAAAATTACGCAAATAGTTATACATTAGACTAAATTTGGTATAAATTTCGCGCTTTAACGCTTACATAAGTAGAGTAAAAATAATGTTATAATAAAATATTCTAGTGTAATACAGCTTCGTTAATTTTAAAAATATTTGCTTATTCTACATTATTGAATATATTCCGCTATGCTAGAAAATAAGTTGAGAAAAGAAACAAAACATTATATAAATAATGAATTGAATATAAATTGTATTGTTAAAAAATCTTAAGACGGTTTTCATCTCGCTCTATTACCATCGCAGCTTGGCTTCATGTGACGCAACCTGGAGCGATATCGATTTATCGAGAACGGATGCGAACTTTGTGAAACAGCAAATTGGTTAATATATTTCAAATTGGCACTAAACGATTGCGCATACGCGCAATACTAATGGTTTACATGCGATCGAAATTTTTGTTGAAGGTTAGAAAACCCAATTTTAAAGTATACATATAGGGTTGCCCTGACCCGAACTGGACTTCGTCCATTTTCTTGCCAGTGTAGCGATATCGAGTCCCTTGATCTTTGGAATAGTTGTGTATTTTTTGTGAGAATCTGTGATTTGTCATACAAAATTTTATATAATCATAAACTTTTACATTTTTCTAATTAATTTAAAAAAAATATTATGAGGATGTTGTAACCATAGACATAAAAGGTATAGATTGCTGGTGTAGGTTAGCAAGAATTTTACTTATAACTGCGTGTGTTCAAGAAAGTGATAGCAAATATTTTATTTTATTTATGTTTTATATTAACTATATCTTCTAGAAATTTTGATTTTTATGTTTTAATTTGTGTCACTTTTGCTAACCTGTATATGGGGTATATTTCTTTTCTGTCTGTGGATGTAGCTATGTTCAATTCTATCAAGTTGCGCGGTAGCGCCACGAAGGTGAGTTTGAGAAGCAGACGAAGCCGCGGCACCCGTGAAACTATTTACTTCTATATTGGTGTTTGAATTTTTCATGGTATAGAAAAAAATGCTTATCGTTACTGTTCGTGATTTTTTTTGTTTTGCTTATCAGTATGTTTTCTGAGCTAAACTATGGTTTCCAATGAAAATATTCGTTAAAAAGCCGTTTCGTTTAATAATAAACGAGTTTATATGTCACTCTACTTTTTTCTCGAGTGTGGTAGGACCGTAGAGTTCGATTTTTAGCCTAAAAGTGGTAGGACTGTGAAGTTGGCCGCACAAGCTATTATGTGAAATACAGTTGGGTATCGCTTTCCCATAGATTTCTATAAGTTGCGCAGAGTAAATATATTTACATTGTCTGCTTTAATTTAAGGTTATATTTTTGAACAGCTGCCGCACTGTCCTGCACAAACTTTCTCAGTATTCGGGGTCGCTGATGACGGGGCCCAGGAAGTTGATTTCGTGACTTTTTATGCATACATGCAAATATCGTTTCGCGGTAGCTCGTCACGCTCGATGTCTAGGTGCCAAGGGTCTTCGATGACGAGACTGTTGATATATATATATATATATATATATATTGCGCGCTGTAGATTTTTGTATCGACGTATCAATATCGATCAAGGTAGTGCGTTCCATAGCTTCATTGTCTAAGTGTAAAAACTGATTTCAGACATCAAAAGCTGTGGAGCGCATTAACTGTCATCGGCGACCTCATGCACCTGGATACCATACACGAGAGATATCGATATTCCCGTAATAAAAATTTCAGTGTTCACTACCCGAACCCCATCATCATATATTTTATTTTTAGACCAAATTTAAGGTACATACTTTAGTAAGTTCTCTCAAAAAAACATGAAATATCTAAAAAAAAAACTTAACCGAAGTAAAAAGTTTAGGCGCGTTTAATGTTTTGCGTATTATCATGAATGTCAATAATTATTTTTACTGTGAAATTACGGATTAGAAAATAATTGAGATCAATTAAAACAAGTCAAGTTTACAATCATATAATTTTATTTATAATACGACTAACAAAAAGTCATTATGTTTAAATAAGGGCTCAGTCAAATGATTGGTAATTTAAACTATATTGATCAATTACAAACAATTCTCAAGATACTTACTACGTAACTTGCCATGCCCCTTACATTTTGTTCGTAGTGTTGTCTAATTGTAAGTGTCACTTTCCTCATATTTCATTTGTGTACATAAACTTATAAAATTGTTATTTCAATAAAATGAAATATTTTAAATGTAAAAGTATGTACCATGAATAAAATATAAGTGGCATGGCAAGTTACGTAGCAAGTATCTTGAAAATTGTTTGTAATTGATCAATATATTACTTAAGTTTAAATTACTTATCATTTGACTGAGCCCTTAATTAAACATAATGAATTTTTGTTAGTCGTATTATAAATAAAATAATATGATTGTAAACTTGACTCGTTTAAATTGATCTCAGTTGTTTTTTAATCTGTAATTTCACAGTAAAAATAATTATTGATATTCATGATGATACGCAAAACATCAAACGCGCCTAACCTGTTTACTTTGGTTAAGTTTTTTTTTAGAGATATTTATAACTTTGAAATTTTTATAAATTATAGTTAATAAATATATACTCTAAATATAAATTATAGACTAAATTTAAAATTTGACTATTGATTCGCATGTTCTAATTGTATAGGTGAGCCATGAATTCATAATTTTTGTTAAAACATGTAGTTCTGACGTAGTTACTATGTAGTAAAACATGTGGTTTACTTTACGGTTGTAGTAAAACTATGTGTTTTAACACTTAATTAATTTTGCTTTGCTGGTTTCTTTTACTGTCAGTTTTTGGAATTTTATATTAGCATTTTTATCAATTTTGTTTGTATCTATAATCAAATTTAAATAATTTAAATGAAAATATCATGATGATTATAACAAAAATAAAAGAAATATTCTGAAGCGCAAAATGAATGATAATGGAAAAGATAACGAAACCAGTTTTAAAAATATCAAAATTTTAGATACTAATCTTACCAACAGTAATGATAAGCAATTTTTTGTATAATGAAAAATCCGAACACCAATAGAGAAGTAAATAGTGTCACGGACACCAAAGCTTCGTCTGCTTCTCAAAATCGCCTTCGTAGCGCTACCGGGCCACTTGATACAAGTGCACGAAGTAGGTGATGATCACCTACGCGCACGAGTATCGTATACTATTTTTTGACACGAGTGTGCGAATCTACGTTCTTAGCAGATAAAGGTGTGCGGAATTCACAATTCAGAATTCAGAATTTCGCACTAGTGTAAAGATCAGGCATTTTGCACACGCTGCGCAGCTAGGAGAAATCGAATTCCGCACACAAAGTGTAAAAAATTGTATTTAATTCATAATCATAAATTTATAAATGAACAGTCAAATATTAGTTTTTATAGTTTTGTTTTATCGGCATTCGAACGTGTATTATTAACAATGTATATACCCTTACAGATAATATGTATTGAATATTTACACGATGAATAGTTGCATTTTGTTTAATTTTCTTTAAAATGATCATTATTTTGTATCTTCTAAACCATATTATACCAAGCCTACAAATAATTCTATACATTATTTTTAGCGATTAAATTACATTATAATAATATTTGATTAAGTATTTTAAATATTATATTTAATATTTGCAGCTTTAATTGACACAATTCAGCTTATTCAGTCACTCCGGAGTTTTTTACCACCACCTCACATATCAGTGTCAAGTTGGAAAACTGAAGACAAACATGGATTAGATCATAGTAACGCATCTTATCTACCATGCTTGTAACTTATAATAAATTATACTTTACTTTTAATCAATAAAAAATAAGTGAAATAAATTGTTTTGCAACTAAATTTATTAATATCACCCATTTCCAAGCCTTTCAGGCACTACAGTCCAGTCGAACTAGGTGAAAACTCATAATTTATTTTCAAAAATTAAATATAGCAATGTTTTTGCACTTTATGGCGAAAAGGGATATGTAGAATGATAATTTCCAAAAACTAAGTAAAAAGGAGTGGGAAAAAGTTTGGCAAAATTACGCATTTTTTTAGTTTTTGCAGTGCCTATAAAAATCTAGACGATCGATCGAAAAATAACTTATGCTATGTTGAAGGTACTTAAATTACCTACACATAAATGCACCTAAATTAATGACGGCATAGCATTCGTCTCGAGGAGATACCCCAAATCAAAAAAAAAAAAATCATTAAAATCCATCGAGCGGTTCTCGAGTTACAGAACGACGAATATTGATAACAATTTTAGAGAAAGTATTTTATTTTCTTTTTTTTCGTTGGCATAAGAACAGTAAAAAAATTAAAAGCGTAAATTAATTATATTTATAAAAATACAAATTTTATTATTATAATAACATTTTGATTTTTTATTATTCTACTCGACTTTTTTGAACAACCAGATATCTTACAAGACGTAGAAGATGTAGAAGAAGAGCCAAAGCCATAGTGTTCAGGGTGCCAAGCCGAACCAAGACTGTTGAGTGAAAACTGAGATGGAAGGCTGTTTCTAGATAATTTAACAAGTCTTAATGCAAAAGAACAGGCATCAAACTTCAATATCATGGATTTACCATGATTATGAGAGATTTGGTGGTTGACAGTGACTGCGCTCGCATACTGATGATATTGCAATACCTGTTAAAACCTCATCATTGGTGACTTTGAGAGCATCAATGACACTTTTCACACAGTAATTGCACTTGAACAACACAAAGTCACTCAGTACAACATGCTTGTACATACTGTCATATATGACAGTATGCATGTGTAGGGTTAGGTTTTCACTCTTAATAAACACTTTGAAAATCATATTTTTCCTCCAAAATCATTCTAGATGAATTAATAGGCTTAATATTCATCATTCAACATTGACTGAAACTGTGAAAACTGCAGTTCTGTCTGCTATGCTATTCTGCAGTATAACATAGCAGACAGCCTCTACAATACGCGTCATATACTTCTAGTATGCCTGTGCCTGGCCTGAACCGTACGCGCATGCGCAAAAAAATTAAGAGAACTACTGCTACTCGGGTTTCAGCGTAGAAACTACGCATATTCCTCGATGAATTTTGGGTTTCATTTCTACCGAGTCGCTAGGGAACGGGTCAGAACTTATCGGCCATTTGCTACCAGGGTAAACGTAGTTGTAAATGACCACTTCCACGGATATTGGTAAGTATATTGTTATCTCTCAACTTAACAAATTTTGGATTTATAATGGATTTATAATCACAATAAAATTTATTAGAGTTCCTATTAATTTTTCCAACATAGCAATCAATAGGACAAGAGTATGTGTTTGTTGGAGTCTTGTCAAGCTCTGTTAAAATCGCACCAAGAAGTTCAACATAATCTAGTTTCCCTGGCCACTCATCTGATTTGGACAATGTGACATAACATGACCTTTCTGATCACACGTCCAACATTCAACATTCTTAAAGAAATCTATCTGTCCGAAGATTGTGTACCTTTAGATTGTGAATTCAAAGAGTTAATTCTAGTCTTATGTGTGTTATTGCCTTTCCTGAAAGTCTTAGGTTTCTTGTTCAAATCACGAATAACCTTTACTTTTATGGCACGTGTAAGAGCAACCTTAAGAAAAGTTATCCTTTCCAAACGGAGGATTTCACTGATTGGTGAATTAAAAATGGCAACAATAAATTGAGCACAACCAATTTTATCTTGAACTTTGAATGAACATTCGGGACAAACGGAATTTTAGACAAAAAGTTTATATGGTTGATACCACCGCATGAAAGAAAAAAACTTTATAACTGCAATATTCAATACTGATGGTTCACCAGTATTCGAAAGTTTGAAATTTTCTATTTCGCTAATACAGATGATTATTAAGGGCCCTTGAGCATATCGCTACGGTCAACTTTTACATACATAGTAAACAGGAAATCCTCTGTACGGACGGGTCCCTTTGTGATGTACTTTTAAGGAAACTGCTGCACCTAGGACCTTGGGGCAAAAATATAATTTTGTTTGATGTACCCGTGTAAAGCGTCAATGTAGAGTTTGTTGATACCCGTGAAACGTGGTTGCAAAGGTTTGCTTGGAATTTGTACGCCATCGACGTAGAGAGAAATATAATTTATAGAGAAATGTTGAAAATTAAAAGGATTTAACGCGCGGTTTCCGTTGAATGCTTTGTTTTCCACAAAGCCCAAGATTATTCTCTTCGGCAGCTGACCGTGTATAACGTTGTCGATCGAATCACCCAATATTCCCGAGTGAAGAGTAAACGACTTAACTTCGACTATCGTTATGGGATATTTAGCCGTGGTTTTCGATAACGCTTGCGCATGAGCCAGTAAAACTCCAGAACTGATTTTTACTCTGCGAACTATGAGTGTAGCTTCTTTGATGCTGAGTTTGAATTTTCCATCGGCTGTCGCGTACATCAGACAAAAAACATCCTTACTCCTCACTAGACGTACGCGCATTTCTACGCCATTAATCAGCATTTTATCCTGATTAAAGAGGTCGTGATGTAGATGTCCAATCATGTCAAAGTATCGTCGATTCTGTGTAAAATATTTGCGATTTTCCAGCCCTTTGTTCACGGTAATAGGTGCCGTGGCAATGCTCACCGCATTAGCTGGCGAATCAAAACCACCGTTCGTGTCGTCGTACCACAGACTCGCTGTAAGCTGTGACTCTTTAGCAGCCGGAGCGTAGTTGAGAAGCGTCTCGATGTACGCTCTGTAAGGATAGGCGTTATTAGCCGGCGAAACAATTTTCTGATTGAAAAAAACGTCAATCTGATTGAACATTGAATGCATGAAATTGTTGATCGGTCCGACTTTAAGGTCTTCGGTCGTTGCGGTAGTCTCGTCAGCGGGTACGATTTTAGCTTGAACATGAAGCATAGTGTGAGCCAGATCAAAGTAATGCTCGCTACCTGCCGGCACGACAAATTCCAATGGTGCGTCGACATCGTCGCTAAGAGACGACACAGGCTTATAATGCAGAAAGCTGCTGCTTTCAATTGACGTTTGGGTGGCTGGAAGCGTGAAAAGATCCAGCTCGCTGGACATGCATTCCGTCGAGTGAGAATGTAAAAATGCCATTTTTACCCCAAACTAAATACGCCTAAGACCAAAAATATCCGTGACACTTCTCAAACTCTGCTGCTGCTGCTGTGTACTTCTCTTTTTAGGCCTCTTCTTCGTTTTTCTCGTGACTCTCTTCTTCCGTCCTGCCGTATGTTGTTTGCGTTTTTTGCTAGAGCCGATTGTATTCGATGTACGCGTCTTTCTCAACTGACGCCTTCGATGTATTGTGCGTGATTTATAACCAGAGCCTTTCATCATTTCTGCTATCTTTTCACCGGCTTTTCTCTTCAATTTTTGTCCAGACTCTTTAGTACGATATTTGAACGCCTCCTTGAAATTCGAGCCGTTGTTTGCAACGTCATCCAACACGTTGATGCCTGTGCGCACAGCCTCTTTGCCCACAGCTCTGGTACTGGAAGCGATGTACGGAAGAATTTTGCGAAATATACCTCCGAGCCACGCACCTACACCTCGTCCGCGCTGATACGTTGAACCGGAGTAGACGTGTCTCACTCCTCCACCGCCTACTTGCTCGTCGTAGTAGCGTATGTAGTGACTCATCGTGACATAGCATTGCTCTCTCTCTCTCTCTCTCTCTCTCTCTCTCTCTCTCTCTCTCTCTCTCTCTCTCTAGCGATTACGTTTAAAGTGAAGCGTAACCGTCAGCGTTCCATATTCGAATGGTATTCGTACTCCGTGCTGATCCCTTATATCTATCACAATCGAGCGAAAACCGTGATGTAAAAGCGGAATATAATGAGCAGGTGCAAAATGTCTCACGATATTACTGCCGAATTTGTACTTTGCACTATCCACGGAAACTATACGCAGTAGAGCAGCTTGAATGTCGCCTACAGTGTGTGGCTCGCATACATCCGTGTACACGTAGAGCTGATCGGGAATAGATCGGGAAAACGATGCTGGTCTGTTTCCTAGTGCGGCAAATTTTTTCGTTAAACGTTGTCTGATGCTGATCATCGCAGGCATACTTGCGCTGTAGCATGTAGTAGCCCTTTTGAAAGGGTGCAACTTCGAGACGCAGATGATCGTGAAAGGCAGCTGATTTATTTATTTCGTTGGCTAGTTGCTCGATCTTGTCGTAAATACCGTGCGGAAAAAAATGCGTTTCCTGCTTTGCCTTTTCCGACTGTTTAAACGTGTAAAAGGCATCCGATTCTTGAATGTGCATGACATGTGCTCGCGCGAGAGCTGCGTTGTAAAGCAGCTGGTGGCGTTTTCGCTGTAGTACGTCATACTGCTGTTGCTAGGCAGAACTAGGTAAAAATCGTTCTGGTCCATTTTTAAATTGTTTGTACTTCAGAGGCTTTGATCCACGAGTTGAATTTGTCCGGATAGCCAGCCCACTTGACGAGTAGCTGCTTCTTCGAGCCACGACCCTTTGTACGAATTACGCGTTCTATTTTGAATTGCTCAGCAGCGTCCGACATGCGTTTCGTGCCAACGTGAGCGAGCTCCTCGAGATAGAAAAACCCGTCAATCTCCTCACCGTTCAAATCTTCCAGGATAAACGTTGGTAACTGCTGTCTGTTGGATATGCGCTTAATCATGAAAACTTCCTCGCTAAAGTTTTTTTCGTATTCCTCCTCGAAAGTATTTTTCGTGCGACTAATGCGTATGTAAGATCCGGGCGTGTATTTATTCATTACACCTGACGCCATCTTTTCGCGATTCTTGTAAGTTGATTGCAGACGAGTTTTTCGCTAAATTTTCGCGCGCTTTCACAGCATTGTAGATGCTCACGTCACAGGGGCGCATCTTTGTACCGCTGTGTTGCGTATGATTGTAAGCCTCGATGATTTTCTGCACCACGTCGATGTAACGTTGCGTTTTATTGTGAGAAAAGTATCGCCACATTCGTTCGCGTATAGTACGGTTTAGTCTTTCCACTACAGCCGCTTTGATATCGGGGTTTCGAGCTGTACGGAATTTGATGTCGCGTTTTTTAAAAAATTCCTGAAACGTCGAGCCTACAAACTCCTTACCCTTGTCGGATTGTAAGAGTATCGGGACGCGACCGTTGCTGCGCTCGAGTATTCGTCCGAATGCTGCGGTGACGTTGGCTGTAGTTTTATCGCGTAAAGGCTCCAGCCACGCGTGTTTACTCAATACATCGACCACTACGAGTAGGTAACAGTATCCGTCGTTGTGCTCTTTGATCGTGGTTAATTGAAGCAAATCGCACTCCCATACGTCGTCAATGTTGCTCACGTTGTAACTTAATCGCGGAAATTTACGCTTAACGGGTCTGTGAAGAGTATAGGCGTCTTGATTACTAAGCCACTCGTATATACGTTCTTTCTCCCGCGTGTCTTTACACGCACGAGATTGCGCGCACCCGCGTAACCAGCCTCGTGCGAGACATCGTAGTATTGCTGCTCGTACGACGACGACGACGACGACGACGACGACGCCATGCTTAAAAGTTCGCGAGACGTAGCCACTTGTTCTTTGCTCGATTTCTCGTCAAAGCAGGCGATGCCGGTGATTCGCTGCTGCTGCTACTAGCGTTGTGTATTTCCATCAACGCGTCGATACTCTCTTTACTAGGCAGTCGTCGTTTCGCTGTATTATTCGGCTCTGTCAAATTTTTACCAATTCTCACTATTTCCGGGTTTCCAATCAGCTTTATCGGTGTGTCGACTGTCTTGATGAATTTGGCGAAAGGTAAATGACGAATCTTGTATGGGCCGGCCGTCTATACTGACTCTGCCAGTCCTATCCCACTTGAGACGATCGCCGGCAACGGTTTTCCAGTGTTTCAGCAGAAGCCGCGTTTTTTGAGCGTAACTCTTGGGCACGCTGTCGAGTATAATTTCTTCAGTCATTGGTGCCGATGTCGCCTCTATTTCGTCGACGTCGCGCTCGTGATCGTGTCCAGCGTGATGTTCGGAATCTTTGAAAAACAGATATCGGCGCAGTACTTGTAAATAATTTTGACATTTTTCACGCTCATCTGTAAATTTATTCGAATGTAGAATCGTATTATATACTATCGTAGTATACTCACGCGGCACACGGGCCGCTTATAAGCCTATATTAGCGGCCACGAGTATCATCCGCGGACGTGGCGTCTATACGCGTGCACGAGCCTCGTATACGCGTATATTAGCGGCCACGAGTATCATCCGCGGACGAGCCGTCTATACGCGTGCACGAGCCTCGTATACGCATATACTCACGCGGGCCGCTTATAAGCGTATATTAGCGGCCACAAGTATCATCCGCGGACGAGCCGTCTATACGCGTGCATGTAAGGCTCGCCTATATGCGTGCGATGATGAGTGGGTAAAGGAGAGAGAGAAGGATGTTATAATTACAAGAAAAAGTTTAAAATACTTTTTTTTTATTATAAATATATTAAACATAACGCAGAACAATTTATATTACTTAAAAACTAATACAAAAACGAGATTCTTAAATTTACTTTTATTTATTCACAAACAACTTACATACTATACTTAACTTTTGTAACCGTACGGGAGCGATAACCCGGGAGTAACATACCTACGCCTTTTTAGAACTATGCTACACGATTTGACCTCTTCTCGCGTGACGACAGTGTGATCTGGCAATCTTTTAATAGAATTAAACTTAAGATTAATGCATTCATTCTCTTCATCAGGCTTAAAATAATTTTCAATCATACACTTAATGCTAGGATAATTTATTCTCAAAGAATTCGAGAAATTTAGCGAGATACCCTTGACTTTACATTTTTCGGATACCTCGCCAGTTCTCGAATTCACGGTTCTGTAGCCGTAAAATTTCGGACCACCCGAGAGGAAGCTCGTAATATAAGTCCCTTCGTCGAGCTCGTTGGTCATATCGCCGAGCAACAAGCCCAACGGGGGTCTGTATTCTTGTGCGTTTTCGTTACATACAAATATACACGAATCAGTGTCGCAGTACAGCGTTCGCTTGCCGAGCTTCTCCAAATACGAAAATAGTTTCAAGCGGGCCAGACTTGTCGTGTAGGCTGCTATAACTACGTTCGTATATGGAGTAGACTCCACAGAATCGTCGATATACTGCCAGCTCCCGTACATCACCTCCTCGTTGACCAGCAGGAGACTCAAGACCTCTTTATACTCGGCCGTTAGAAGTTTAGGGAGGTCTTCGCGCTCCTTGACGATCACCGTCTGTTTTAAATTATCGCGCTGTCCGAACTTGCCCCAGAAAGAGTTCAGACAGAGCTTCGCAACAGTGCACAGGCCAGGGTTTTTCGCGATTTTTTCCAACTCGAGCGATATCCCCTCATTCTCGCGATACTCGCGAATGTAACGCGATTTCGATTCCGCGTCGACGCACCAAGCTGGAAACCCCAATGCTTCCTGCTTTAATCGCAAGAAAGTGTCGATGTTGCCAGCGAAAAGTCCTCCTTCATCTGTGAGCGGATCGTACTCGGTCATACTATACTGCCATATGACGAATATTTCAGTTATAGTATAGCCGAGTTCGATGGCTTTTCGCAGCTCATCCGTCACCCAGGTTCCGCTGAACTCTCGCTGACTCGCATCTGGGTGGCAATAATAGCTCTGCCGCATCTCTTCGCAGCATGTACGACACAGTGCGAAGAGAAGCTTGCCGTGCATTTTTATCGGCAAAAGAGGCTGATACAATTTTCTCGGCGGTAAAACCTTACATTTTACCAGCCCATCTATGGCCGAAAAATTGTTGAGATTGCCACCCGTCAGCTCATCAGATTACTCGCCGACGTAAACCTTTGGATGACCGAGCGGAAATCTGCCTCGTTTACAAACGTAAGGATACAGCGAGCATATATCTGTATACAGAATACGCTAGCCTGGCGTAGCATCGTAAACTGCGACGAAATTTTCGGTCCGTCCGCCGAAGAACGCGTCACGAGGATTAAGCGTTATTTTGCTGATGATCGGATGCTCCGACACGTACTTGGCGACTTCGGGGTTTTCACGCTTGACTCTGTCAAACTAGCACTCCCAACTTTCGCGCGTCTCGTAACCGAGCTGCTGGATCTGCGCGATTTTAGCGCGTGTACTCTCGAGCAACGCGTCGAAAGTACGACCCCAGGCATTCGGCTTGTTGCGATTGTTTTTGAAATATTCAGGGCAGCCATGCGTATAGCAGCCCTGGTATTCAAAAACAATGGGAATTTCTGCTGGATTGGTAGATGGTAAGAATCCGTCGACCAAAAATCCCTCGGGAAGCCGATATTCGCGCGCTCTGCCTACATGCACGCGATTTCGCGACCGATCTCTCGTTCGCACTGCAGCAGCCACTCGACGGCTTTGTGGGAGTGCTTGTCGGCGCGCCGATACCCGCCCCTGGGGACTATTCCTTTAGTCTGTGGCTTTAAGAAATTTTTTCTATAGAGATGAGAGCACGCGGACGCGATTGTAGTAGCCACTACAAACGGGTCCGTGTCTCCGACCTCGAGAAAAATTTTTCTGAAAGCCACACACGCGCGACGCAGAATCGTCACATTCATGCGACAGTAGTCGACGATTTCCTTGCTGAAATCGAATACTGCGTTCGCTGCACGCATCTCGCTGTGCCACAGCAAGAACTGCTCGCGCTCGCTCGATGACATAGTGTCGGGCGAATAATAGTGCGCATCCGGTATGGCGCCACTGTATTCGGCGTTAGCCGATGTGTTAAAAAGGTGCGGAAAACAGCCTTTTTTCGTAGTCTCACCTAAACCAAATGTAGCAGGCAACGCGGCCAACTTCATTTGAAAATAGCTGAGACTATCGATGAACTTTGTGCGTCCATACCGTATGCACAGTATTTTCTGACCATTCAGTATGATGCTTGGCGCGCAATTTATTTTACGTTCGACAAGCTGTCGTAAAACGAATTGCGCATCGTACCCTCGTGCGTTGTGCGCGATGCATATTATATTTTCAAAGTCCGTTTTGTCGCGTACTACAAGCTGTAGCAGCTGACCAACGGGATCTTCGGTAAATACATGCTCGCGCACACCGCACGAGGGACACCATTCTGAAATGTCGTCAGAATTTATGCACTCCGTGCAGACTTGCTGTGCAACGCAGACATTCGGGACGTGCATCTTTATGCTTTCATCGCCTCGATACGATGCTTCTTGAATCGTTTCCAGATCGTAGAAAACATAAAGATATTTTTTCGTTGAAGCATCTTTTTTTCGGCTGTATAAAACAGTGCTGATTATAACCGTGTGTCGACTTGCAATGTCGACACCAATTTTTGCCGCACTCGTGCTTACCGCGCTGCCGGTTCACGCTTTTGCAGCAGGTAAGGCAAATCTGCAACACATCGCACAATCGCTTGTGCCTCGCTTTGTATGATCCCGCAACCGTATGGTTGCGAAAACATACATCGCCGAAAAAACTGCGATTGCACGATGCGCATTTTTGCAAAGCTTCGTTCTCGCTACAGGGTGGTGAGACGAAGCGGCGCGAACACAGCTGCCTACAGTTGTGATCCTCGATATTACTTTAGCCGCGATTGCAATAAGTACAGAAAAATGTTGCCTTCGCAGCTCCAAAAATATTGACGATCACGTCGTAATGAAGCTCGGAGTAGAACCAAAATATTACGTTTGTGCAGGCATCGCAGCGTCCGTCCAAAAATGGTGCTTCACCGCTGCCCATCGAGTCTTTCTCGTAAGCAACTAAAGCTGTATCACGAGCAGTAAAATAATGCTGGAATTGACGAAGCTCTCGTACACCGCAACCTTCGCGAGGTACGAGGACACCGGCATCCTGGCACAATTTTACAGCTCGTTCATGCTGTAGTTGCCTACGACCGTCGCGGATGACGTTCCACTCGGCTCGCATCGCCGCGGTACCGTTCGTCTGAAGCGCGATTTTCGGCTCGCCTACAACGAGCGCTCTCGGCAGACAGAGATTGTCACGATTGCCGATCTGAATGATGGACCGTTTAGAAACGCCGTCGACGGTCAAGTTTTTCCGTCGAGAGCCACCTGCACCTACAGGCATCTCTACGACGGTCAAACAAACGGTAAATGACTCGTCAACTCGAAAATTTGCGTTGCTTTGAACGGGTCCAGACACCACAGACCATAAATCATCGCCAATCAGCGCGCTCGCGAGACGATACGAGAGCCCTGCTGACCCGTTTGCGAAATATTCGCTAAAGATTGAAACACCGACGCGATCGCTCTCGCTTTTGATTAGAGTTAGCAAATACTCATAAATGTCGCGTATTGCTAACTCAACCCAGCTGAGCATGTTGGTCCCACGCGGCGGTGTTTTAATCCGTAGCATCAGACGGCGAGCGTCTGTACGGAATTTCCGTACGCGATGCACCGCATTCGCGATAATTTCGAAGCGACGATAACGCTCATCGTCACTAGCTTCCTCCTCCTCCTCCTCCTCCTGATCCAAATCAGAAGCTACAGCAGAACCACTTACAATACTATCTTTAGTATTTCTCTATACTCTTCGCTCGAGCTATCGCCGCCGTCACCGCCGCCGCCGCCTACCTGCGATATGCCGCTCGCAGTGCTGTCATCGATGATCGGGTGACCCGCATCGTAGAACCCGACCTCCTGCAGCATCGACAATGTAGGGCTCAGCGCTGTTGAAGAGTCCGATGATATTTCCTCTTCCTCGCTGCTGCTGCTGCTGACATTATCGTCGTCGACTGCAAAAGAGCGAGCCTTCATTCTTCCGCGCGACCGTTGTAGCATTGAATGATATCGCTAAACAACTTGGCCATCTCGAACGCAGTCATAGAAAATAACTCGTCTGCTGATTTTTCAAGCAAGTTGTTTAACCAACGTACTTCCTGCGCACGACCGTTATTCACGATTCGTAACGCAGCAGCTTGAAAAATCATAGCCGCGACATCTTCTGGATCTGTATCCGGACAGGGCTCCATGCCTTCGTTCAGACGACGTCTGATAACTTAAAAAATTATCGCCATTATCGCTGTCCTCCATCTCGCTCTCAGCATCATCCTCCACGGGCTCCTCCATAGGAGCTTGTATATCCTCCTGCTCCTCCTCCAGTCCGAGTATAGCGTTACCAACGGTCTCGCATTCTTAAGAACGTCGTTAAAAGGCAAAGAGTGGAGAGGTGCGGTCCCCCTCTAACTACGTACAAAAATTTTTCTCAGTGGCTTACGTGAGTCCCTACAGAGAGCACACACGTGGCCACCATCATGACAGAATTGAAAAAATTAGCAGCCCAACGCGATGCGCTTCTCGCAAGTATCGAAGCTAAGAAACGTGCAATGGAGAAGCTGAACGGCCAGCTCGAGCGCTACCAGCAGAGAATGCTGGACATGTCATCGCTGTTGCAGCAAAAACAGCGAGAACCCGAGCTAAAGGCTTCTCTGGCGGTACAGTTTGTGCCGATAAACGTGAGGTGCAGAGTGTGCATCACCAACAGTTCGGAGCACGACGTGTGGCAGCAGTGCTGGAGGTGCCTTCTCTTTCGCTGCTGGAAGTGCAATGGACAGCCCTGCCCGTGCATCCTGGATATGGATTCACCGAGATCGCCTTCGCCTCCACCATCATCAGCAGGCGACGACAACAACGTCCAAGGTACGCCACCGACAGCACGCCGCAACCGTAGCGTACCTTACGACTTTCATCGGATGCCTACTCCGCCGAAAGAGTTGGTGCCTGGTTTACTGCGAGGAGGGCCCACACGTCAACTACGCCAACAACGCGCCACTCGCAAGTGCAGGTGTATCGCTTGTGTATAATTTATAGTGCAAAAATTTAGAGTGTGTGTGTATGCGGCTGTGTAAGTATGTTTGTGTGTGTCTGTGCGCGCGCTCGTATCATTTTATTATTTCATTGTAAGCTGAGTCATTCGACTCTTACGCGTTTTTTAGTAAATAAATATTGTGCTAGAATTTCTCTTTTTATGCGTGCAAAAACCCCCACTCCCATCAACGATCCCCAAAGCCGAAATTTAGAGTAAGCTTTGCGGCACAGAGTAGTAGAGTAATATATGTACGCGTTCATTTCGATGCGAATCATTCGTTAAGCGACCGGCAAAGCAGCAACTCGACCATGGGACAGGAGCAGAGCAAAGAGCAGAAAAAAGGTTCTACGTGGGAGGAGAGACAGCCTCTTATGAGAAGCAAGGAGCCAAGAAAGCAGAACAATCAGTCGTCATTCTCAACCAACACTTTCTCGTATCCAGAGAAAAGCGGTTATAATAATCTGTCTAAAAAATCCTCCTCCTCTTCCTCGTCACAGAATCAAAAATCCTTTTCCACAAACACCTTTTCGTGCCCCGAAAAAGACGGCTACAGTAAGCTGAAACGCTAATTGCAATAATATATATTTTAAAAACAATCGGCCCTTTTCAGGTCCACCATATAAATTATATACGTGGAACAATCTCTCTCTTTACAGCGCAGAAAGGATCAGAGCCGGCGCAAGGGCAATAAAAGCCAAACAGCAGGTATACGACAGGTAGACGGCGGCTTTGGCGGACGCGCGCGAGTATGGCGTAAAGAGGGGAGAGAGAGAGAGAGAGAGAAGCGGGTCCGGTACAGTAGCGGCGGGAGCCACCGCGCCAGATCTCAGGGGCTACTATAGTGTAGAAGGAGAGGAGGCTACGGGCTGGTATAGCGAGAGTCGCGCACGTGCGTTCGAGCTCGGGGCCGGTATGGAGTAGACAGCGAAAGAGAGAGAGAGAGAGAGAGAGCCGCCGCGTCAGAGCTCGGAGCTACTATAGTGTAAAAGGAGAGGGGGGATATGGGCTAGTATAGCGAGAGTCGCGCACGTGCGTTCGAGCTCGGGGCCTGGATGGAGTAGACAGCGAAAGAGAGAGAGAGAGAGAGAAAGAGAGTCGCGCTCGGGTCTGCTTGGGTAAAAGGGGGAGGGCTGGCATCGTATGCGTGATATAGCTTTTGTTTAAAAATTATTTATAATTATTTATAAATAAACAAAAGCCATCCATCGATGACAGACTGTTTATGACAGTAGCGGTCGTAAATCATGTTTATTAACCTTATCAGCTACTGTTGATATAAACATGGGCTTCTGTTTACATAAACAACTGGCGCCAGCCACGGGACTGGTGACGTCACCTAGGCCACGCCCAGTCTCTCCATACCAGCCCATATACTACTCATAAAAATAAAGAACTTAATAACCTTAAATCTAAAAACCTTACAAGAGTATTATAACGACGAAATATGTACTTAGTTACATGGTCAATAGACCGTGCTCCCAAGTAAGGCCACCAGTTAAATAAAGCCATCACACGGTGAATACAGTATTGTATTTGAGAGAATTCAAAACATAATCCACAAAAGTAACGAAATTATGAGTAGTTTCCAATTTTTTAGTTTTTTCTTTTGCCAATTATTTTCAATATTAACAGTTTTTAGATCATTCGGGAGATTATTGAATACAGATATAGCCTTCAGATAGCACATTTTGTTACTGACCATTTTATTAAATTTAGGTATAGTTACATTTTTATTTCTAGTAATACTACTAGAGTTAATATATTTGGATCTAAGATCACAGTAGTGTAGCAACAGTGATTCATATGCGAATAGTTTAGCTATATTCATAGGCTTATTTTGTACAAACTTATTTTTATTTACAATTTTCAAAATCCTAGACTGCAAGTTTTGAAGTAGGGAACTAGTAGTCTTATATGCACCTCCCCAAGCAATAATTCCGTAAGAGAATATGCTGTGAAAACAAGCATAATATATCAACATCATAGTTTCAGTTGACTTGTACTGGGAGATCTTGTAGAAAATGTAGATCAGGTACTTGGTTTTTTTAATGATGTTATGTATGTGTTTATCCCATCTTAGGTTATAATCGAAAGTAATCCCCAGATATTTACAGCTGTCGACTCTACTTAATATTTTATCTCTAATTTTGACACATGTGTGCATAGGCACACTATCACAGTAATTACTAAAAGTCATATAAACAGTTTTGTCAACATTTAGGGATAATCTATTACTCGATAACCCAGCATCGACTTTTAGTAGATAACTGTTCATATTATCCTGGGCAACTTTCCATGAAGAACCAGAAGATATTATGACAGTATCATCAGCATACGATGAAATGGCTTTGGAAGGGATTACTTTTAAAAGGTCATTTATGTATAGCAGAAATAGGAGAGGACCTAGGATTGTACCTTGGGGAACCCCGATTGATATTCGCTTGCTTACACTCTCGACATTACCTATTCTAACCTTTTGATACCTTTCATTGTGGTAACTTCGCAGTAAATCAAGTGCCTGACCTCTGACTCCAACGTGGAAAAATTTCTCAATTAAAATATCATGATCAACAGTATCAAAAGCCTTAGCAAGATCCAAGAATGTAACAATGGTAGGTTTACTAATATCTAGATTATTATAAAGCATATTCGTCAAATAATTAAGTGCGTTTTTAGTACCAGTATTCTTTCTAAAACCAAACTGCTGTTCAGATATCAAATTGTGTTTTTCAACAAAATCTATAATTCTTATATACATATACAATTTTTTCCAAGATCTTTGCCAAGTTGGAGATCAAAGATATAGGCCTGTAGTTAGATGTATCATGCTTTTCTCCTGATTTATGTACTGGAATTATCTCAGCGTTTTTCAATACATTTGGCCAGATGGCTTTCTCAATACATAGATTAAAAATGAAAACTAGCGGTTCAACAATATAATTACTTAAAACCTTAAGTGATTTGGTGTTAATTTTATCAACACCACCATTTTTAAATTTCATACTATTTCTGATATTTAAGACTTCAAGAGTATTCGTTGGGTTTAAGAAGATGGAATAACTGTTCATGTCGGGCATTTTTCTCGCATTATTTGAACATTTGTCAAACTTAGCACTCAACTTCTGACCAACTTCACAGAAAAAATTATTCATACAATCAGCTATTTCAACCTTATTAGAAATCTTACAGTTATCTTTTTTAATGTAACTTATACTATCATTAGCTTTTTTATTTTTCCCTATCTTGTTGTTAATAATATTCCATAATTGTTTTGGATTGTTTACATTACTTTCGATTTGGTTCTTGTTATGCTTAATTTTAGCATCTTTTATTACCCTATCTAGAACTTGGCATAGGTAAGATACACACGTTTGAGCTGTTTGTTATTAGTATCTTTTCGCCATATGTCGTACAATAACTCTTTGGTGGCGCATGATTGCATAATAGCATTCGTAATTCATTTCTTTCTGCGCTTATGTTTAACATTTCTTTTTATAATTGTCGCCTGTTCAATAAAGAGTTTGATATCATTTATCAGTTTTTCGGTAGCTGTATTAGGATCATGTATTGACATAATAATATTCCAGTTTATAGTATTAGCAGTATTAATTAATCTCTTATAATCAATAATTTTAATGGGCTCAATATTTGTAGTTTTAATTTTTTCGAGAGTAATAAAAATTGGATAGTGGTCGGTTAGAGAGTGTTTAAGTTTGTATGTCGCAGTTTTTAGATTATCCGTTTTTATAAAAATGTTGTCAATGCATGATCCCTTGCTACTTCCAATCGATGGTCTAGTAATACCTAGAAAATCCGGTATGTATCCTTTGTCCAGGAAGTTACAGAGAAACTCCTGGCTAGCATTTTCTGTATCAAGTAGATTAATATTAAAATCCCCTATAAGTAGATGATTTTTAACGTTTCTCTTTTTGTTTAGGAAATTATTGAGTGCTAAGATAAATTCACTCTTGGGAATTTCATGAGATCGATAAACAGAGGATATTTCGATACCCCTATTATTACTTAACTTAATTTGAACATTAATGAGCTTAGTCTTGCCACATTCAATGATTTTGGTCTCATGCTCAATATTATTATGGACAAAGACTATAACTCCATCATTTTGATTCAGATGGCTGTTATTGTAGTAGCTATTGTATCCCGCTATCTCATACATCCTGAAATTAACTTGAACAAAAGTTTCAGTACATATTATAATCGATGGCTTAATAGTTAAGCTATTGAATAAAATTAGCAGTTTGTCAAAGTTAGCAGACAGACTACGAATATTCACATGCATTATGAAATCTGATTTGTTGTTCAGCGCTTTGTTAAGACTAGATGCAGTTTCGAAAGCTCTTTCTCTGATAATAGAATCGTTGTTTATTTTATCTAAAATTTCAAATCCATAGTTCTAGTAGTTTAAATTTAAATCAGTAACAGAGAAGAGATAAAACTTTACCTAGTCTTAACAGATTTTGTCGTCGTTTTAGCTTTGGATGAATTTTGCTGGTTGCGAGTAGGTGGTTGAGACCTGTCTTTCTGTAGATTCTGTTCAGCAAGTTGATGTTGATTCCTATGAGGCTGCTTATCAGTTGTGTGTTGGATGTGGAGATTTGCTTCTGTGGATTGATCATAGTTGCTGAGTAGATCGCCTGCGTTTGAGATGTTATCAAGTTGTCTGTTTATCTCCATATGGTAATTTATCGGTATTGGTTTGACCGTCGGTAACTTAGGTTGCACTGGATAGTCTGTTGTCTCAATGTATTTCCTAATTTTGTTTTTTAATATGATACAAGTGTTATAGTCCATAGCATCATGATTGGTATTGTAATTAGTATCATACTTGGAGTTGCTAAAACTACAATTAAGACAGGCAAGCGTAGCACTTGTACAGCTTGTAGTTTTATGAGCCTGTGAACATCTGAGACAGGTTGCTTGATTTGTACATTTAACAGTACTGTGTCCAAATCTCCCACATTTCAGACAAGGTTTGATGTTTATTAAGTCGTATACTCTACAACTTTGCCATCCGACAAAGATTTTGTTGTTACTCTCTCTGATAGATTTGTATATATCAGAGGTAACTTCAGCTAGTACACTAGTGAGGTTAGTTTTGCTATTCGAATACATATGCAGAACATGAACTTTAGAGTCAAAATCAGCAAAGTTCCTGATATTAATGTCTTCTTCAATGCTTTTGATGTCTAGATTAGAACAGTTTTCAATTCCAACAATTTTGATTTTCGGATTGTTCAATTGTTCAAGCTTCACTTCACATACGTCAACTAACTTGGTTTTCAGTAGTTTTTCAGTCTTGTTTACAATTTCTACATTAATACACTTCACCATTATCTCATTACGTTTTTTAAGCAGTAGACATTGTTCGTTTGAATGTCTTTTTCTTTAATTAGAAACTTGGTAATGCACTCTTTAATTTCCATTTTTGAACAATCCTTGATAGGTTTGATGATAATTTTAGGGATGCGCTTAGGTTGAGGCTTGATGCTACTAGTAATCTCAGCATAAGTTGTGAAGTTAGTTTGTTTATTGGTCTGTTTAAATAAATCTCGGTTTAGTGAATCTCGTTTTATTCTTCCAGTTCGCTGTTCAGCTGCCTCAAAAGCTCGTTTTCCTTATTAAGATGTTCACATTCACCTTCAAAATCTCTAATTGAAGCATTTAGTTCATGAGACTTGTTTGATAATTCCGCAAGTATATCCCTCTTTATTTCTTCAGGTTGTTTGAATTTTATTTTACTACATTTTGCCGCTGGAGTGCGAAATGTATGTACACTCGACGCGTAAAATATCTGATTCGAGATATTTAAATTTAACATCGTGTAACATTTTTAAAAATGAGCTTGATTTTACCTCTTACCACTCAATCTCGACTTTGATTTCGGCAAAGCCCATATTACACGATGCAAAATTCAAATAGTTCGAATCAGATATCTTGCGTGTCAAGTGTACTAGCTTTCGATGCAAAAGTATGAAATGTACCAGTCTTCGACGCAAAAATTTGAAATATACTAGTTTTCGACGTAGAAGTGCGAAATGCACTAGTCTTCGACGCAAAAGAGCGTAATAATGTACTAGTCTTCGTTGCGAAAATACAAATAATATTTTCATATCTAACGCATACACTAACTTAATACTTTTACTTGTACTATTTAAAATGAAAGAGTATTTGATATAAATCTACTGCAGTGCATTATTTTAATAATGTCATTATGTAGTGTGGACACTATTTTATTGCATTACAAACCTACCATGTTTTTTCAATAAATATTTATTTTCTTTGCTATAAAGTTTTTAAATGTCAATGGTATTCAAATATTTAATCACAAATTAAAAAACTGTCAAGGCACACACTCAAAAAACAATAATTTTGTGATTTCTAATAGATTTTTAGTTAAAAATGAATCTGGAATACACTCTTTAGAGCACGATTTTACTTCGATGAGATACCAAAGTGTTCTGACGTATGATTAACCAGCTCGAGTAATGAATTGAGAATGTGGCGTTGACTTTCATAATTTATAAACATTTAGTATGTGGTGACAGGATGTTGGGATGAGTTCGGTTATATGATACGTCGCGAATGATTTTTTCCAGAGTGCATTTGAGACACTGGTATTTATATTGCACTAAATAATCTGAATTAAACAATTTTTTCTCGAAATTCTATTTCGAGATAACAAAAATTTAGTAGTAATTACGTTTCATATTTGTCATACTTTCGTAAAATAAAGAACATCAAATAGTATAGTATAGCTATGATTTTGAAAATACTAATACCTTTTATTATATAGAAAAATTAAAAACCATAAAAGGAGTTATAAAAATAATTATATTTCAAAACGGAGTTGTTAATAAACACAGAGAAAAAAATTAAATAAGTTGCGATAGTCAGGATCATTTATAACTTTGTATAAAAAGGTCAACTTAAATTAACATTTTTATCTTTCTATTATTTACCCGTTGTGTTGTGTAATAGCCACATTTAAAAATGGTATCCCAATATTTTCATAAATTATTCACAAGATTAATTTTAATAAGAAGAATTGTATGTACACACTACTTGTGATTACCTTTACTTCCTTAAAAAATAGGTCTAACAAAAAAATTTTATTCAAGTAATTTACAAAGTTTTCCGGGTGTCGCCGCGAAGTCAAAAATGATATTTTCGCATGACGCACAGTGCTGGGGTCACGATATTCGGAGGGTCGCTCAAATGCCAACTTCAGGGTGCATCGCGGTAAGAGCAAACCGCTGCGTCCCCTGAAGTCAGCCATCGGGCGACCCTGCATCAATTCGAAAATGTTCGAATTACCGGTAGCTGCACCGATAAATAAGAATAAGTCAAACTAAAACTAAAAAACAAGAACCCTAAGCACCAAATCTAGTTACCCAAGATTTGAATATCATACGTAAATATTAATATATCCCATAAACTTAAATCTACCTACCCCGTGCACAGCGAGACGCAAATGAAAAAATAATACTAAACCAAAATCTCCTAAAACCATCCACACCAGGCACAGCAAGTTGTTTTTCTAGAATAAAAAATGTGAGAGTAAATTGACTGCGAAGCTGTAGTATTGCTGTAAACCTCGCTCGCCTTCCTCCATTATGCCGAGTTCTGAAAATCGCAGTGCGAGGGGTAGGTGGATTTTAGATTTACATGTTATCATCCCTTATACGCCCGCCTTCCTTTGCTGTGACGAGTACGTTAACTCGCAATGCTAGGTGTAGTAGGTTTAAGAGTTTATGTTTTTTATATAATCTTCGCACTTGTACGCCTTTATCCGCTATGCCGAGTACTGAAACTCGCCGTGAGAGGAGTACGGGGATTTTCATTTAAAGTTAAATCATCCCTGTCGCCCGCCTTTCTCCGCTGTGCCGTGTACAAAAACTCGCAGTGCTAGGGGTTCATGGATTTTAGATTTACATATAATTATATCTTCCGCACGCCTTACTCCGTAATTGTGTCGAGTACGTAAACTCGCAGTGCATGGGATAGATGGGTTTGAGAGTTTATATTTTTGATATAATTCTCGCAATTGCTCGCCTTCCTCCGATGTGCCGAGGAGTTTTTATAAATAAAGTACTGATCTCGGAGAGCATGGGGTAGCTGGGTTTAAGCGCTTTGGTTTTTGATTTATACTCGCTTCGCTCGCCTTCCTTCGATGTGCCGAGGTGTTGATTAAATAAATGATTACTAAACTTGCTGCATTTTGTTGCAAAATTGATACAAGATTCATCATTGGTTACTCAGAAATCCTTGTTAGTACGCAAGATTTTGGTTCAACAAAAATAAAGGACTGAATTTTGCAATGTATTCCGTATGAGTTGTTATATGCATTATTTTACAAATCTGATAACAGATTTGTAATCAGAGCCCTAAAATTCCCTGATGTATATAGCTTTTTCACAAAACTCGAGTTATGCAGTAATTCGCATCAACAAAGTTGTTTAAACAAATTATTTTGTAAATCTGATATCAGATTTGTAATTAGTGACCCCGAAAATCCCTTATAGTACATAGGTTGAAGCGTAATTAAAATATTTTCCAATTTCAGTACATAGTGTAAAAGGGGCTTTATCGTTTTATTGCATTTATATTGTTGTTTAAAAATATTAAAATTACAACATAAAATTTGATGTGGAACTTAATGCAATTATATTTAACAAGGAAAAAGTGATAGACTAAGAAAATATTTTTTTAAAAACGTCGGCATATCGAAGGGAGGCGAGCCAGGGAGAGAGAGGATAATATTAACTAAGATGATAATATCATCTATGGACAGAGATTAGAAGAAAGATTGCCGATGAGCATGGGCGAAAGCGTGCCGTGCATATACAGTCGTAAGCTAGCGCCGCCCTGCGGTTTTCACTCCGAACTATACGCATCTAGAAACAGCGGAGGAGAAGTAGGGGCGGCCGTACGCAACTAGCTTCCCCACCAGCAGCAGTGGCGAAGAGGGAAGTAGAGAGTACACAATCACATCGCGGCGCGGCAGAGCATATAGGAGAAATATCATAAGCGGCGGTAACTGTCAAGGATTCGGGCTTACACGGTGAATATGATCCATAAAAAATTAACTCTAAGCCCTTAATGTCAGTGGCCATGATCGTATTTATGAAATCAACCCTCATAATTAAAAACTTTAATTTTTTTAGACGGATTATGGTTAAACCGACACAAACACGTTAAGCTTAAGTTTAAACAAAGCTAAATTAAACTAACAAGCCACCCCACCCTGGCGGAAAAAATCACTGTTTTTTTCTATTTTTTTTTGTTTTTTTCTGCTTTTTATTGTTTTATTCTGTACTTTTATGGTTGTAATTTGAATATTTATGTTGAAATTTGTTAAAAAATGTACAAATTTGTAAAAAGTTATAAAAAAATTTGTATAAAACTGTTTTTTTTTCACCGAAATTGGAAATTTGAAACAATAAAATGTATTAAAATGCAGAAAAAAAAGCAGAAAAAACAGAAAAAAACAGAAAAAAACAGTAAAAAGCATGAAATAATGAGAAAAAATTGGTAAATGCGATTAAAAACTAATTAAATCACATAAAAATAGTTCAATATAAGTGAAAAATAATAATTTATGGAATTTTTAAAAATATACAGACTGCACTGCCTCATCTCACATGTATTTATATTCAACTGATTCTTGCATACAATGTTTAGTATATAAGACCGTTCAATTACAAATATAATTAGTAGTAACTTGAACTGTCTTATATACCAACCATCGTAAATTCTTAGCGCTTGCGGGTGAGAAAAGCCGGTCGCCACCTGGCGGTCAGTCCGAAAATCTCAGTTTGTTTAACCTATATGTTGTTTTTGTCTTTTTATTGATTATTACTGTTTTTTTATGTTTTTTTCTGTTTTTCTCTGTTGTAATTGGTTTTTATTTGATTTTTTCTCTTTTTCCCTGTTTATTTTTGTTCCAATTTTCCAAATCCGGATAGATAATGACAACTTTATACAAAAATAAACAATAAGCAACAGATAATAATAGAAAAAAAAACAGAAAAAAACAGTGACTTTTTCCGCCAGGGCAGCCTCCCGATAAACATATGCTACTTTCAGTTTTCGTACACCAACGACGATCGTGGCGGCGCGATCTACGTTGTTGCTTGGTATTTATATGCACTCGAGTTCGTGTCCGAGGTTCGGCAAATTTTTTTCGTTTTTTTTATTTGTTTATAAAATGTTTATAATGCGTAAAAACAATAAGAAATATTATTATTCTTTTACGTAGGGGACGTACAATGTGTAACTACAATTATTTATAGTTTTATGGGTAACGAAAAAATACAATTTTAAATAAATTTACATTATTTTATCAGTACGATAACGTTTTCACAATTACATTAAAGCGAAAAAATTAAGTTTAAACTGAAACAAAATTAAATTAAACTAATAAGTCACCCCAGCCTCCCGATAAACATATGCTACTTTCAGTTTTCTGATGCCAACGACGATCGTGTCTACGTTGTTGCTTGGTATTCTTATGCACTCAAGTTCGAGTCCAAGTCTCAGCAAATTTTTTTTTCTACTTGCTGATAAAATATACAGTATACAATAATAACGCAATATGCCATTCTGCCTCTGCAATTATATTTCAATTTAGGTAAAATCAAAATACAAAACCCTAAGCCTGATCTGAATCAATTTACTTAATAAGCAGATAGATAATATTAAACTTTTAAATACGTCTGCTCGTTGAAGGAAGGCGATTGAGGAAAAGTGTAACATTAAAATCTAAAACCTTTAAACCCACCTATGTACCTTAGTTAAAACTATTTACATTAAATTTTGCATTTAACTTTATGTAAAGATTTTATACTTTTACATGTAAAATTTTACAGATAGATCTTGTAAAATTATTACAGATATTTCTTGTAAAATTATACGTAATGTTTTTCAATTTTATTGATTCATGTAAGATTTTACATGTGAAATTTTAAATTTATAACATGAAATTTCATGTAAATATTTTCAACAGGGAGAAAGAGATTGACTAAAAAGATATTATTGAAATACGTCGGCATATCGAAGGGAGGCAAGCGAGAGAGATGATAATATTAGCTAAGATGATAATATCACCAAGAGAATAATTTAGCAAGAGTTCCTCAACCAAACTCTTGCATTGTGTTGTTGGTAGGTTCAGGAATTTTGGTTTTTGAAGTTACTCTCGCACTCGCTCGCCTCTCTTTAATGTGCCGACGTATTTAAAATAATATTTTACGACTTAAACTCTTACTCAATGGGGTAGGTGGGTTTAAGGGTTTTAGTTTTGCATGTTAATCTTGCACTTGCACGCCTTCCTATAAAGTGCCAACATATTTAAAAATTTAATATTCCTATCTCTCTACGTATTAGGTAAATTTATTTACCAGGCTTAGGATTTTGTATTTTGATTTTGATTTTTGTGTGGGCTTATGTGCTTAGGATTTAATATTTTCGTTTTGTGTTAACAACTTGATGTGCCTGGTATAGATGGTTTTAGAAGATTTTAGTTTAGTATTTTTATTTTTTCATTTGCATCTCGCTGTGCGTGGGGTAGGTAGATTTAAGTTTACTGGATACATCAATATTCACGTATGATATTTAAATCTTGGGTAACTACATTTGGTGCTTAGGGTTCTTGTTTTTTAGTTTTAGTTTGACATTTTCTTATTCATCGGTGCAGCCACTGATAATTCGAACATTTTCAAAATTGATGCAGGGTCGCCCGATGGCCGAGTTCAGGGGACAAAGCAGATCGCTTTTACCGCGATGCCCACTGAAGTTGGCATTTGAGCGACCCTCCGAATAATCGTGACCCCAGCACTGGTTTATCGGGAGGCTGGGGTGGCTTATTAGTTTAATTTAGCTTTGTTTAAGCTTAAGCTTAACTTGTTTGTGTCGGTTTAACCATAATCCCTCTAAAAAATTAAAGTTCTCAATCATGAGTTTTCAAAAGTTTTAGATTCTAATTTATTTACACTTATGTTGTTGTTTAAACATTCTTTTTAGTCCAATAATATGCCCGAATAGTTATTTGGCGTTGGTTGAAACTACCGCGAGGTGTGGATGCGCAAATTCGACAGTCGCCGTTTGTCACTTTTCCTTCGCCGCGTCAGGGGCGGTGGACCTAAGAATATATAGCGCCTCTCCCTTCTCCTCCACTGCCGCTGGATGCGTATACTTCCCCTATGCTCCTTTTCTAGATGCGTATAGTTCGATCGCAGGCCGCAAGTGGCGTCATGATCGAATTCGCCACGCATTTTTAACACGGTATCGGCAATCTCTCCTCTAATCTCTGCTATGGAGAATAATTTAGCAAGAGTCCCTCAATCAAACTCTTACTTTTGGGTAAAACCAAAACTCTAGCTGTGTGAGGTTGGTAGGTTTAGGAATTTCGGTTTTTGATGCTACTTTCACGCTCGCTCGCCTCTTATTAATATGCTGACGTGTTGATATATTCCGTGGATCGTGAGAGGTGATGAGGTGGCGGAAATTAACAAAAGCACTGGCTTCTTAAGCTTAACTTTATTTAAGTAAACACAAACTCGCCCGACATACTCTCTCTCTTACAACCGCTCTCTGCGGAGGCTGACTCACAAGTAGTGACTCGCGCCGTGCTCGCACGCACTAACAATCATGAACGTAAGGTGGCGCTTCTTACTAGTAGCTCTCTTTCACTATAATATAAATGTACCTTATATCTCAACACGCCTCCTTACATTTATATTTTCATAATTACGATATTCTTTAAATTAAGTTCAATAATTCTTTCAATTTTTCAAAGCTTACTCTTCTTAGAGCTTTGGTAAAAATATCTGCTAAATTCTTTTCCGAACTGACTTTAACAATATCTATTATACCCTTAACATAATTTTCATTTATAAAATGGTAATGTACCGCAATGTACTTTGATCTTTTAGTAAAATTACCATACTTCGCTATACTAACTGCGCCAGAGTTATCCTCATAAATATTTACAGGTTTCTTAATCCCTACATTAAAATCATTTAACAAGTCTTTAATCAATAAGATTTCACTCACTGCTTCAGAAAGTGCAACATATTCTGCAGCTGTTGACGATTTTGTTACGCTCCCTTGTTTTCTAGACTTCCAATAAATTACATTTCCAAACAGCTTTACAACATATCCAGTTGTCGATTTCCTATCTACACAATCTCCTGCCCAATCGGCATCAACATAACATTCAAGAATATCTACTTTGTCATTTCTCTTAAATCTCAATTTCAAATCTTTAGTTAAATATAAATATTTTAAAACTCTCAAAGCATACTTATAATGCGTCTCATTAAAACCGTTCTGAAAACGACTTAAATAGTTAACACTATAACTTATATCTAATCTAGTTCCTGAACTTATATACAAAAGTGCTCCTATCAAATTTCTGTATTTTACATTTTCATTTAAGTCTTCCGCAGGTTCTAATTTTAAATTTTGCTCCATTGGAGTCTCATATAATTTCGCTTCTTTAATCTGATATTGTCTAGCTAACGATTCAATGTACTTTTTCTGATCTAATGACATTTCATGTTTCTTTTCATCATATTCAATATTAATACCTAAATACGTACTTATCTTACCTAAATCTTTCATTTGGAATCTTTCTTTTAACAAACTTTTAATCAAATCTAAATTCTTTCTATTCTTACAGCAAATTAACAGATCATCTACAAATATAATTAAATAAATAATCTCATCCTTTTCTTTTAACATATATAAACAATAGTCATGTTCGCTTCTTACAAAACCTAATTCGCTTAAATAGTCATCGAGACACTCATACCACGCTCGTGGACTCTC
>JAZHPH010000189.1:0-23037 GCA_037356405.1 Nasonia oneida | reverse complement strand
GGGTTTTCACTTTCTTCCATTTTCAAGTCGAGTAACTTTCTTTTATGCAATAGTTTCACTGCACTGTTTTTAATCAAATAATTCTCGTCTAACTTGTCAATCATTTTCTTGGCACTTTCTTCTGAAATAATCAATTCCAATTGCGTATTTGTCATACTGTTCACAATATAATTCTTCGCTCTTATTTCTTTCTTTTTCCAATCAGCTTCCAATATTGTTTCCGGCCTTTCTTCATTTTCTATAACTTCGTTACACTCTTTGAATTCTAAGAATAACTTCAATTTATACTTCCACTTGTCATAGTGTGTGCCGTCAAATACTTGTAGTGTGAATCCTTTGTTCTCGGAAGCCGCCATTTCGAATGTGCCGGTAACTGACATTTGATCACTTTCAATTTTCACTTCTTTGTCTTCTGTATCAAGAAATTCGTCTTCACTGTCACTACTGGTCACTTCTCCCTTGAGTGCCTTTTCTTCTTCTTTTTTAACTTGATCTGACATGTGCTTCCTTTGTCCTCATCACTTTTCCTGCGCTTACCTGCGCTTTAGCTAGCCCTACGCCACCCGCAGGTCGACATAGAGCACAGACAAAAAAACTAAACCAAAAACAGGGACTGCTACCATGTTGATATATTCCGTGGATCGTGAGAGGTGATGAGGTGGCGGCAATTAACAAAAGCACTGGCTTCTTAAGCTTAACTTTATTTAAGTAAACACAAACTCGCCCGCATACTCTCTCTCTTACAACCGCTCTCTGCGGAGGCTGACTCACAAGTAGTGACTCGCGCCGTGCTCGCACGCACTAACAATCATGAACGTAAGGTGGCGCTTCTTACTAGTAGCTCTCTTTCACTATAATATAAATGTACCTTATATCTCAACACGACGTATTTGAAATAATATTTTACGACTCAAACTCTTACTGAATGGGGTAGGTGGGTTTAAGGATTTTAGTTTTTAATCTCACTCTTGTGCTCACTCGCCTTCCTTCAACGTGCAGACATATTTAAAAATTTAATTTGATTTTGTCGTGGGCTTATGTACTTAGGATTTAATATTTTCGTTTTATGTTAGCAACTTGCTGTGCCTGGTGTGGATGGTTTTAGGAGATTTTGGTTTATTATTATTTTTTCATTTGCATCTCGCTGTGCATGGGGTAGGTAGATTTAAGTATATGGGATATATTAATATTTACGTATGATATTCAAATCTTGGGTAACTAGATTTGGTGCTTAGGGTTCTTGTTTTTTAGTTTTAGTTTGACATATTCTTATTTATCGGTGCAGCTACCGGTAATTCGAACATTTTCGAATTGATGTAGGGTCGCCCGATGGCTGACTTCAGGGGACGCAGCGTTTGCTCTTACCGCGATGCCCCCTGAAGTTGGCATTTGAGCGACCCTCCGAATAATCGTGACCCCAGCACTGATGAGCTCCGTGACCTGGATACCCGGATATTATTTATAAAAAAATTAATTTATTGAAATTATTGCGTATAATTACCGCGTTTTAATTGTAAAAGAAATAAAATTGCGCGACTTTGCGTTTCGAAGATATTGCAAAATTAAATTCGGGTGCTAATAGTTTTTTGAAATACCTCTTACATAAAATAATAATGTTCGATTACACTTTTGCACCATACCAATCGATTCCACGTAATTTGCTCGATAATATGCAATCATTGCGATTAACCAAAAATTAATAACAACAATAAAAACAATCAAAAACTAATTTTACGCCTTTCAGTCAGAAGGGAAGAAAACTCGAGAGGGCGTGCGCATACCACAGCCAACGTATCGTCAGCATTATGTCACTAGATTTTGATATGTATGACTAGTTCCAGATGCACTTGTTGCATTTGACGACCATTTGTAGGTTATAAAAAACAAACAAATAAAAAAAGTTGGGAGCAGTAAGCATGAGTTTACTGTGTTTTCGTGCGATATAGTGCCTCTAAAGTGCTTGTGCTCAGTATCGGTGCTCAGTGCTTCCTTCTTTCCTCTCTTTACACAAAAAAAAATAAAAAAATTTACTTTTTTCTCATCTTACTTTTTCTCATCCGATCTGTCCTCCCCGCCTAACCTCAAACGCCTCTTCCTTCAAGCCCCACTATGAACTCTCAATCTCAATCTATCTCTCGCTCTTCCTCTCCAACTTTATCACCTGCTCTTCGTTCTTCTCACTCTGTCTCTGACTTTGAGAGGTTTGCTTCGGAGGCTATCCTCCACTGCAGCCCTCCTCAACCACACCAACCCGCTGACTCATCTGGCCTTTTTGCAGATACTCCTTTTGCCACCGACAACAACACCAGTCAGCCAGATCTTATGGAATTCTCCTACGCTTCCTTGAAGAGGAAATTTGTTCACATAGAAAGCAACCAACGCTCTTCATCGCCAGTCAACCCACCTCATCCAGTGACTGTCAACAACGACACCCAGCCCTCTAAGAAAGGACCATCTTCCTCTTCGCAGAAGCCTCTTCCCAAGAGTGCACCCCTCACACACTTGACTTCAACCCCGACAGTCGCTACTTCTGCCCAGGCTACACGACCAACCTCCAACAGCAGCCCCTCTACACACAGCTCTACTGCCACCCCAGCGTGCTCTACCTCTACCCCTTCAAACAGCATCTCTTCCACCGGATCTACACACAGTGCCAACACCAGCATCTCCACCAACCAGGCGAACACCAGCTTCAACGTGCAAAAGCCTCCCAGTAAGTCACTCCTCTACTCTAACCTAAACCAGGGCCCCTACATCATCTTTGCAGAGCCTATCGACCCTCAACGGGTCCAGGGTCACCTCCATCCAACTTCTGTAGGCAGACTCATCGCTTCCAAACACAAAGGTAACATTGTTTCAATCTCAGCCTCAGGCTCACATAAGATCACCATCACCCTGAAAGACCGTACAACAGCTAATAACCTCCTCCTAGATACCAGTTTTGCTTCTCATAACCTTCGTTTCTCTGTCCCAGCTCATCGACTCAACAGACAAGCCATAATTAGGGATGTCCCCCTCGACATCACTCCTGAGACCATCCAGGAAGAGCTCTCTGCCTTCTTCAACATCACCAAGGCAGAAAGACTCAACCGTCGAATCATCGACAAGAACCAGACTCCCGGTTTGGCCCCCTCTAAAACTGTCCGCCTCTCCTTTGAAGGCCAACAACTCCCCAGCCACGTCATTTTATTTTATGTTAAATACCCAGTTCTCCCCTACGTTCAGCCTGTCAAAATGTGCTTTAACTGTTTTAGGTACGGCCACCTCAAAACCCAATGCAGAAGCAAACCTCTCTGTGAGAGATGCAGCAAACCAGCCCACTCTTCAGAGGAAACTTGCCCCTGCGCCGCCACTCAGCCCATCTGCGTCAACTGCAACCTTAACCATCTGCCAAAGGACAAATCCTGTCCAGAATGGAAATTTCAACAAGAGCTTCACACGTTAGCAGCCACCCAAAATCTCACTTTGAGCGAGGCTCTCACTCCCAGAATGCGCACTAACCCCCCAACACACAACTCTAGATCTCACCCGAAATTCCAACGTCTCAATCCCCTCTCAGCTTCTCCCCCCCTAGCTCTTTCAACATCAGCCGTCTCTTCGTTTACTCCATCCCCAGAGCCCTGTCATTCTCCTCCCCCTCTCATAAGCACCCCCAACGCATTTGCAAGCCCAACTCCCTCTTACGCAGCAGTTACCCGCTCTGTTAGGCCCCTGCTCAATCAATTCACCCCTACTAACCGCCCCCCTACTTCTACCCGTTCGCACAATCTCACCCCCACATCTCAACCCGCCGTTCCCACTACCGACCATCTCAACTGCTTGATCGCACCTAACGGACGCTCCCCTCACCCACATCAACCACCCCCTGCTCTTCTGCCCCAGCCCCGCACACCACTCCCATCGCTCAACTGCCCCACCTTGGATAGCTCTAGTCCCACCTTACCCTCTGTTTCACCCTCTTCTACCCCCCTCTCTCCCGACAACCCTCTCTCAATAAACTTCTTGCTCAACCTAATCTTTGAATGTCTCATCCCCTTGCTCTCTTCTTCTGGCCACCAAAAAATCGCTTCCCAAATCTACTCGCGCCTTCAATCTTCTCTCCCCCACATTGGCTAATCCACTTCAACCCAAAAACCTCCGCATTCTTCAGTGGAACTGCCTGTCTTTTAGACAACGCAAGTCCCAAATTTATGACATCGCCAATGACTACGACGTCATTCTTCTTTGCGAAACGTGGCTCAATCCCATAAACAACGCCTCTCTGAAGGGCTTTGTTATTATTCGCAACGACAGACCTCTGGGCAGAGGCGGTGGCACTGCTATCTGCATCCGCAACTCCATCCCCTTCAACCCTGTCTCTACTTACAACTCTTTTAACGTCTTAGAATCTAATGCCATCTCAATTAACACCACTCATGGTGAACTACTCATCGTCTCAGCCTACAGGCCTCCAAACACTCCCTTCGATCCCTCGCACTTTAACAATCTCTTCGTTTCCCTTTCTTCTTACAAATCTATTTTTCTTGCTGGCGACTTCAACTGCCACAACTCTTCTTGGGGCAGTCGTTTCACCTGCAATATAGGCCACTTGCTTTTCACTTCCTCCTCTGATCACAACCTCGCTCTTCTTAACGACGGTTCTCACACCTTCCTCAATAGGCGCAACCCCGACTCCCCCTCGTGTATCGACCTCACCTTCGTCTCAACTCATCTCTACTCCATCTGCTCTTGGTCGGTTCTTGAGGACAACTTCCTCAGCGACCACTACCCCATCTCAACGTTTCTCGGCATCCCCTCCCCCTCATTTTCTCACCGCTCTCACCGCCCCAACTATCGTCGCATCTCTATCGAAGACTGGACCGCCTTCAGCGACTCCATGTCTTCCCTCTCACTCGATAACCTCCCCCCAGAAGCCTCTGCTTCCGAAAAGTACGAAACCCTAACCTCAGCCATTCTCAACTCCATCAACAGCTTCGTCGCCCCCCCTCGATCCTCCAGCAAACGTCCCAAGCCCCCTGAAGCCCCCTGGTGGAATGAAGAATGCTCCTCCGCTGAATCCGCTAGAAAATCTGCCCTTTGCAACTTTCGCCGCGACCCAAACCTCTACTCCGAACTTCTCGCCGCAGAAGACCACGCTCGCACCACTTTTCACCTCGCTAAATCTCAATCTTACCGCGACGCCTGCGCCTCGCTTACCCCGCGCTCCGACCCTAAACCCTTCTGGAATCTCATCAAGCGCTTTAAACACCACAGCCTCAGCTCTTCCCAGGCCCCCAACAACATCGCGAATATCCAAAAGCAAACTAATCTCATTCCCTCCATCTGCCCCCCCTCATGCTTCTACCCTAACTTTCCGTCGATTTTCACCCCTTCTCCTTCCACCCTGCAGTTATTCTCCAAACCCTTCACCCCCTCAGAACTAGAAATAGCCATCGACAAATGCCTAGCCAAGCCCAACTCAGCCCCCGGTTTAGATAAGATAGACAACCTCCTCATCTCACACCTCCCAGACAACACACTCGATCTTCTTCTTTCTATTTTCAACGAGCTTTTCATCAACGGCGAATTTCCCCCTTCTTGGAAGGAATTTCTCGTTTTCTTTATCCCCAAAGCCAACTCTGGCAAATTCCGCCCCATTTCTCTTGCGCCATCCCTGCTTAAAGTCTTCGAAAGATTAATCCTTCGCAGACTGGGCTGGTGGCTCGAGAGATACGAAATTCTTCCACGCTTTCAATTTGGCTTCCGCAAAGGCAAATCTTGCACCGATAATCTCTCTATCTTCACCTGCTCTATCTACTCTAGCTTCGCAAACAACTCCTACACTGCAGCGCTCCTCTTAGACATCAGAAGCGCCTTCGACGCTGTCGACCCTGGCACCCTCGCTCACATTCTCCGCGACCTTGGCCTCCCCCAGCAAATCTGTAAATTTTTCTATAACATTACTTCCTCTAGATCCGTTTTCTTTAACATCGGCGGCGAGATCCAGGGACCCTTCAAGGCGCTTCAAGGTGTCCCTCAGGGGTGCTGCTCCAGTCCCATCGCCTACAACATTTACACCCACAAGCTCCCGGACCACATCGACCCCAACTGCCAATACCTCTGCTTTGCTGACGACGTAGTCCTCTTCGTTTCCTCCCCAGACCTCGATTTTTGCCTTACTACCCTCCAGAACAGCCTTAACAAAATAACCCTTTATTTTAACTCTCTCGATCTCACCATCGCCCCCGAAAAAACTCAGCTTATCATCTTTACACGCAAATACACAGACACCTCCAATGCTTCCCTGACTTTCGGCGACTCCATCATCAAATCTTCACCCCAAGCTAAACTTCTAGGCATCACTTTCGACTCCAAGCTTACTTGGACCCCTCACCTCAATAATCTCTCTCTCAAATGCAACCCCTATATCAATCTCATTCGCTCTCTCTGTGGTACCTGGTGGGGAGGTCATCCCCAATCCCTCATCCAGATCTACAAAGCGTTCATCCTTGGCACCCTAGACTACGGCTCCATCATTCTTCTCCCTAACTCAAAATCTCTCCGCGAAACACTATGCGTCGCGCAACGTAAAGCCCTCCAGGCCTGCCTAGGCCTCCGCCGGTCCACCCCTAACCGTATCGTCCACGCGGAATCCTGCGAGCTCCCCCTCAGCCTCCGCCCCAAAAAGTTAGCTCTTCGTTTTATTCTCCGAGCCCTCGCCATCAAAAACAACCCCACAATTCTCTCCATCGAAAATCTACTTGCCTCTCTCAACAACCGCAACACCCTTAATCTGCTGGAACTCCCTGTGCTTCGCGCTTTTGCCCGCCTCAAAAGACATCGCCACCTCATTCACTCTTCTGACGTCCTCCCCTGTTTCACCTTCTCACTAGAATCTCAAATTTTTTCCCCCAACGTTGAACTAGACATAGGCCGCGCTATCAAACGCTCCCCCGATCCGGTTAAAGACTTCTTTCGCGCTTTCCAACATCCCCTTTCCTCCTCTGTCGCCTTCTACACGGACGGATCCAAAACTAGCTCCGGATCCTACGTCGGCATTGGGATACACTCCCCGAACCTTCGCCTTGACCTCCGTTATCGCATTGCATCCCTCGCCTCTATCGCCTCCGCCGAAGCGCTCGCGATTCAGCTCACCCTAGAATATATTGAACTACACCAAATTCCCCGCTGCACTATTTTCTCGGACTCTCTCAGTACTCTTCAAGCTATTTCTAGCCTTCACGACTTCATTCCCTCCGCCAACACCTCCATCTTTAAAATCAAACTTCTTCTTGAACGTCTCTCTCACTCTAACCACACCATCCCCCTTGCCTGGATTCCCAGTCACTTGGGTATTCCTGGCAATGAACGAGCCGACCTTCTAGCCAAAGAGGCCTCAGGCGCCGGTATCTATATTAATTTTTCTCTTCCCTTTTCGGACTTGTTCCCACTAACCCTCTCACTATCTCGCTCTGAATTTAACAACTATCTCATCCACTATCGCACTAACACCGCTCGTTTTTACTTCTCTTCTCTGCGTCTCGACTCTCCAAAACCTTGGTTTCACTCTTCAGGTTCCGACCGCGCCTCTATTACCACTCTCTGTCGCATGCGCAGCAACCACTATAGCCTAGCCTCTAGTCTTTATGATAAGAATCTTGTTGACTCTCCCCTCTGTCCCTGTGGTGAAGACCTGGAAGACCTTAACCACGTTTTCTGGGCCTGCCCTCGCTTCGACCTTCACCGCCCTCGCCTTTTGCGCTCCCTCGCTAAACTCAAACTGTTTCCCCCCTTCTGCATCTCCTCCTTTCTCTCTCAACCATGCTCTGCCTCTTCTGACTTCCTCCTTCGCTTTTTATCTGACTGTGACCTCCATATCTAACTTCCTCTGCGCTCCTCTGCTCTCCATCTTGCCTTGACTCCGGTCACTGCCTGCCTTTTTTTGGCATATCTCCAGGAGACAGGGGTTCACAACCCCGGCCTCTCTCGAGCGTCCCCCCGCTGGCTCGGACCCCTCCCAGCCTGCGGGGGGGCCTTGGGGATGCCACCCTTTTTGTTTCTCTGTTGCAGGTCCCAGGCACTCGGATCAAGGAGCTATTCATATTTCGCATTTTCCCGCTTACTCCCCACGCATGCGCTGCATGCCCCGACTGTTGATGGCCGTACAGACCCCTGGAGCCACTAACCACAAATAGAATAGAATAGAATAGAAAAAAAGTTGGAAATTCACTCGTATATCAAACGTTTCAATTAATATTGAAGTATTCATGCTCTTAAAAAACATAACCTAGTGCTCATAATCCTCTATGGATAAAAATTCAACCTTTCAAGGTAAGAAAAACTTTTGTTACTTTCAAATTTTAAGTTACTGTTCTACACATCAAGGCTCAAAAAGTATATTACAATCTAATTGGACAATATATTTATATACTCATTTATTAATTATTTAAAAGTTCAAAATTATTATACTTCACGTGTAATAAGGCTCAAAATTAACCAGGCAGTAGTTTGTATAAATGTTAAGAATTTAATTTTTTTTTTCATTTCAGTGTATTTAATAAATCCAAATCCAAATGTCAGAAGTGTTTGTATTAAAAAAAAAACATCAAATCTTATCTGCAGATATACGGAAAAGCATTCATTATGCATACACAGGCAACAGTTATAAACATAATTATCGAGCTTTCTATGCAGGAAGTCTTTTAAAAGTCATTATCGAGTGTTATATTCTTGCTGGAAATGTTGCCATCCACTGGTGATGAAAGTCCCAGCAGAATTGTGTACTCCTTTGAGCATGTTGAGTCAGTTAAGTCGTAAAGTCGATGGACCATTGAAACTTATAAACAGTGTTCCTGAGTTAATAATAAATATCGGAAGTGATCAGTCTCCAGACAGTGAGATGATTGTGCCCTTTGTCAATAGAGAAGAGGAGAGCGAGCACCGTATCATGACAACTTGCTCTAAAGATGCAGAGGTGGAAGACTTTCAGGCTTTGAGGCAGGATGGATGCCAACATGAATTTAGCACCAAAGGACATGGAGATACCCAAGCCTGGAACTCTGGTTTCTTCCAAGGCTGTGAAAAAAGCTGTGAAAAAAGGACTGTACATACTGGGGCCGGTAATAGGTTCGTCGCTGCTTCAGAGTATAGTACAATGCTTGGCTAGAAAAAAAGGGACTGACATGTTTTATACTATTAAGATATTGACTATGAAAGATTCAATGGAGCAGGAAGCTTAGGATGATAGACAAGGAAAGATGCTGCTGCATTCCGAGTATTCGCTGTTGAGTTTTTTGCAGAATCAGGATGGTGTGCACCATCATGGGTTTTTTAAGGCGGGTGAGCATACCATTAAATATAGTAATCATCAATGCCTGTTATACGTGTACTCATGTGAATTATATTATTTTGTAGGTCTGTGCTCTGGAAGAGAAGATCACACATTCTGGATTTATGTATACCAGAAGAACAAGACAAAGACTGTGCTTGATTCTTGATTGTCTATTATGTCATGATTTTAATCCAAACAGTGATTATCTGATCAATTTTCAGCACTATGTCATAAGCGAAAAGAAGCTATGGAGTTTTCTCTAAATTATTATGTTTAATTGACTTTTGTTTAATATAAGTCTTTTGTTTTTTTATTTTACATAGTGTCTTATCCAAATGGTCCAAGGAATGGAAAAAATCTTATTTTGGGAAAGTCCATGCACGCAACAGAAGCTTTCAAAAAATTCAAAAAAAGTGTTTACAAAGTTATCGTTGCTGATGCTATTTCAACATTCATTCCATCAAATAATGGTTCCATGTAATATTAAAAAAAATTAAAGTTTACAGTGACACTTGATCGTTAAAATTCTCTTATTCTATTCTTTCTGTTTTCCAGATTTTATGGAGATCTCAATTTTTTATTTTGGTGTGAACAAAGATAAGAGTAACAAGAATATATTGTTAAAAACTAAGTGCACAAGTGCATAGTACTTATGTAGAACACGAGGATTATAAAGAATATTACATAGGTAATCGTCATAATAGAACATTTAAACAACTTTAATCATGTTTTTTTATTCTCGAAACTGTACATACTTTTATTTCTAATTTTAACATTTCTGACTAAAGAATTTTTTACTTTTGTGAACTGTTATTATTTACAAAAATAAAAGAAGATATTTTAATATTGTTTTGCAACATCTTTAAATCAACTACGCTTTTTGTTAAGTCATCTCTTCGTTGTCATATACCATTATTGTAACAGTAAGCTACGTAATGCGGTGGTTTGCAGGTCATTATTATTTCAATAATTCCTACAAGTTGAAAATAATCTGTACCTATCGTTACATACGTGGGTGAGTTGCTATTTATTGGTACATTTTTATTTTCTAAAAAAATATACTCTGACTCTATTATTAATAATGGACCAAATGTATATTCTACTTTCATGCTATCAATTTGACAATTGTTACATTTCGTGTATAGAGAATGTTTAAACATCTGATCTAAACAATCCTGTAATTGATTGAAGCCTAAATCCATTTTTTGAACTATAATATATGCAACATCATGTGGCATTGTTAACGTATTATAACTTGTCGATTTTTTGTAGTAAAGCAATTTTCAACATCTTTTTCAATTTTTTTTTTGGTCACTAAACAATTTTTATCCTTATTTAGTATGTTTTCAATTAAATCAACAACATTTATTTTACAGTTGACTAAATTCTCTTTTTTTTCTGCTAGCGGATACAATATTTCTGCTCTATTATAGTACAACATTTCTAATGTGAATTGGTTGTCTGTACAATAATTAACAATTGTATCTAAGTACTTATTAGTACAGTTTTCATTAATATAATGTTGAACATTATTATTATTATTGTAGGCCATAATTAATACTTCTGTAATGGAATCAAAAGCACAAGTATTAATGAACTGCATTAATACATTGTTAATTTGGATTGGTGCTAAAAGATTTCCATTTAATATCACTTCATGTTTAATGCTCTCTCCAGAATCATTTTCCGACAACTTTTTGAAACTATTTTTACCACAACCTAAATTTTTTTCTGTTTCTTTTTCTTCCTTCACATTACACATATACTGATCCTTACTTATTTTTTCATTGCAAGGCTTTTCTGAAACTTTCAACACATTTTTCATTGAATTTTCTTTTTGCCTTTTACTAAAAGCACCATTCAAAACTTTTTGTTCTTTTGCTTTATCTTCTATTTTCAATGATTTTTTTTCATTCTCTAACGCAGCTTTTATTAAATTTACTTTCCCATCAATTGAATCTATATCATATAGAACAAACTTATTACAACTAATAGGATAAGAAATAAAATCAGTGTTGTGGTCCATGCAGGGAATTGTGAGTATAAGTAAAATAAATTATTTTTGATTGCTGGACAGGCAAATTTATTCGTCATGCTAGTTAACGTTAGATTTTTATCAGCGATTGTGAGTGCTTTATTGTAAATAGTCTGTATGTAATCTGTGATAGTATTATCTGTTGTTATTTCTAAATATTCTTCCGTTGTCACATCCAAAACTTCTTTTGCTTGATCCAAATGCTCTTGATATTCGTCAATATTATAGGTTTGCATCTTGCCAATCAACCAATTAACCCGATTTTCACACTGAGAGTCATTCTCAAGCGTTAAACTCTCTGACACAATAAACATAGATAAAAGTACATCTTCTAGAACTTTGAAATCAATACTGTTCATTGAGTAACCGATGCATCGCAGGTAAAAGTCTTTGACACTATTATCTTTTTTTTCAAAGCAGTTCCACCGTGTTGCTGCTTTTATGGCATGAGCTTTATCTAATCTGACATATACTAGTCTTAATTCATCAATCTGTTTTTGCAGGTATTGAAAGCATGTATCCAAATATTCTCTGTACGTACATTCATTGTATGTTAAACAAACTGAATTTAAAAGTGATTGGGATCCATCAGTAATAACTTCATTTGGGTCAGGTGCTCCTGAAAGCTTAGCATCTAGTAACCAAAGTTTTGCAGTGTTTGTATCATGCTTTTCTGTTAGCATCTGAAGTAATGGAATTACTTTTGAAAAAATTCCTGTAACAACTACATAAAAAAACAAATGTCCAGTTTTATGTTCTGGCATATCAACATTCTTGCAAAAGCTTCCTGAAGCATCTATAGATAGAGAGAGTCTACCTCTGTTTGATAAATCCTTCCATAGTAAAATTTGTTCATCTGTCCCATACTTGATAATGAAAGGATATTTTTGCACTTGCTTAATTTCACGAAACTTTGTCTTGAGGTAAAGTAGTGAATCGTATACTTTTGTAGGACCTGATAGTTTTAAATGTTTTTCAATGGCTCTTTGTCTATTTTTTCTGTAATTAATTGTAGTTTGTAAAATTGGCGCTTCAACATCTCCATAGGTCAAGTATTTTTTACTCTTTTTTTGTCTGTAATATTTAGCTTTAACATTCTTTAGCTCTTTCATTTCTTTTTCTGCTACATTACCTGCACATTTTCTCTTCTGTGTATGAGCAATGTGTTTTGTATTGAACGTACTAAATTTAATACTGACTGCTTTAGAGTTTACTGAAAAATCATTGGAACATTTGCCATAAATATATGTTTTACATTCTTTACAGAATCCATAAAAGTCAAAAAAAGCATAATCTTGTAAAATATACACATGGTCTTTTTTGAAAGAGTCCCACGTGAAATGGTTCTCGTGTGGTAATCATGTGGTTTCTACGTGGTTTTAATGTGATTACCACATGGGATTCACATGGGAACCATGTAGGAACCAGGTGTGATTTTGCTGTGGGTTCCCATAAGGAAGCACGCGATTCCCACATGGTTCCCACATGATTTTTACATAGTCACCACAAGCTATGTGTGAAATAATTTGACAGAATCCTAATTATGCAAGGGATAACCTCATGGGATCCAAATGAAAACCACATAAATACCACATAAATACCACATGATGATCATATGGGAACCACATGATTCCCACATGGTCTACTGAAAATAATAATTTTTATTTTTTGTTGTTAAATAAAGTTGTTAATAATAAGAATTTTTAAGCTTAGCTGCCCAGTTTGGATGTTATCATCCCGATGGTAAGACCCAAACTGGGCAGCTAAGCTTAAAAATTCTTATTATTATCAACTTTATTTAACAACAAAAAATAAAAATTATTATTTTCAGTAGAGCATATAGGAATCATGTGGTCCCTAAATGGTCATCATGTGGTATTTATATGGTTTTCATTTAGTTCCCATGTGGTTAACACTGGCATAATTAGCATTCTGTCAAATTATTTCACACATAGCTTGTGGTGACTATGTAAAAATCATGTGGGAACCATGTGGGAATCGTGTGCTTCCTTATGGGAACCCACAGCAAAATCACACCTGGTTCCTACATGGTTCCCATGTGAATCCCATGTGGTAACCACATTAAAACCACGTAGAAACTACATGATTACCACATGAGAACCATGTGTGACTTTTCACGTGGGGTATGCGCATGGTATCTTCTCGTCCATCCAAATTTTTTTTGCTATAAGATGTGTCCATCCTTCTTTTAAGATTTGGTACTCTTGTTGATCTGCATACATTATTTTTATTGGTTTTATTTTATCCCAATGTTTTTCATCAAGATGCATGATGAATTCTAATGGATCACATTTTTGTGGATTCCGTGTTTTTATAGGTATGTTAAAATAGTAATTGCAATCAGAAATTTCTGCTATAGCTTCGGTTTCTGCATCTTCCTCTTCTTTGCCATCGCTTGCTAAATATTTTACATTCTGTATGTTGCTTTTAGTAACTTTTTGAAAGTTTTCTAAGCGTTGTAGCAAATCATGTACATTACTCTGTACTGATAATATAGATTGTGACGTTCTATTCGATTCTCTAATTTTTCACAAGCAGTTTTCCATATTGGATCATTTTCTTTTCTTAGCATACCATTGCCGTGGAATATTTTTAAATCTTTTAGAATGTCATATCTAACTTTAAAAGAAACAAAAGGTTGGCGGCCCATTTTTAAGCTATTTTTAGTTTAGATTGTTGGAAACTGCCTGGATTGTCGTATTGCCTGTATGGCTTGTTAATCAATACATCACCTAAAAAGTAATAATAATATTTTTAATCTCAGTTTCTTTCATTTTATACATAGACCGTGTTATACTTACTTATGCTACTTTCAATTTTATTCTATTTAAATTTAAAATACACCCATTCTATTATAATTATTTGTGTATATTTATACGAGCAGTGCCTGCACGACTGAAATAAGACTCATCTTTCGTTTTTTTATCAACCATTATATAGACTGAAATACATTAAAAATGAAATGTTATTAAAATTTAAAAAATTGACATACATTATACTTTAAGTTTCTTTATCATATTACATACATATATATGTTTTACACATGCACTTTATGCTGAACTAACAAACTGTAATATCTGAAATCATTTTATCGCAATAATATAAAACGATCGTCTGCAATTTCACATAATTCCTATAAATACTTCAGCAAATTTTCATTATCACATACATAATATTCCGTCACACGTGTCTCGAATTTTTCTTCAACTGGCAAGATAAAACAATATCGGTTAGTTCGTGTCTTTGTTTATATTCTCTTTTTGGAATTCAAACTCGTGAACAGATGAGCTTCGGATTGTATGGTAGCGACCTCTATATAAAGATGAATTGAAGTATTTTGAATTCTTGTCGAGCAGAGAATAAAATTATCAGTATAAATACTATTTGTATTATCCATGATTAATAAAAAACGCACGATTTCATTCTATTAACGTACGTGTAAAAATCTCCAAAACTATAATTAACAGGATTGTCAAATTCTTTTGGTTTTTCATCGATATAACCACTTCTAAACCAGGAATATTTAAAAAGATTAATATACCTTGGTGAGGAAAGTTGATTATGCACTAGAGATTGTAATTTAATAATGTTATTCCTTTGATGTAATTTTAAATCATAATCCATTGTCCGAATTACATTATCCGAAAATTGTCGAACAAAATTCTTCCAGATACGGAATCCATATACATTTGGAAGTTAAACTTTATCTCTGCAAGGAGAATGCTAAATCCGCACTCGCGAGTCGCGTGGGCACAGGAAGGATCAGGAGGAAAGAAAGTACGCCTCCGATGTTCTGCTAATCAACTCTGAAGACTTTATTCTATAAAAATAATACTGATGAAACTTGAGCTCGGCTGTAGCGTCTGCTTGCGCTGGCGACGACGCTGTCCAGCGCGTGGCGCCACAGCTACTCCCCGTTGAAGGCGCCGGGATAGGTGGCGACACAGGTGGTTGCGGCTGGGTGGACGGCGTGGGCGCTGGGTGCGCCTGCGTGGGTGGCCCAGCTAGAGGACCCTGTGTGAGTGGCCGTGCCTCGGGCGCTGATGGTGTTGGTGCCTGCGCTGACGGCGCAGCTGGTGGAGCTGCCTGCGCCGATGGCGCGGCAGGTGAAGGAGCCGGAGCCGCTGGAGCTGGTGGTGCCCGCGCAGGGAGCGGGGCGTTGGTAGGCGGCTGATCGGCTACCTCCAGGTACGCCGGCTTGAGGGAGCTGGTCGAGAGAGTCTTGGCCTCGCCGTTCACCTCGACCACGTATCGCTGGTCGTCGAGGCGTCGCAGCACCCTGTGTGGCCCCGTGTAGGGCGGCTGCAGCGTCGAGCGGACCGTGTCGACCCTCCTGAAGACGTGCGTGCAGGTCGCCGTGGATGAACGGTGTGCGAGGCGGTAGATGCCTGGACCCTGGGGCTGCCCGCAACCGGCCAATGAGACCACGCAACTCGGCGACGAAGGCCGGCGCGTTTGCATCCGGATGACTGTCTGAAACAAAGAAGTCTCCTGGGACTCGGAGAGTTGTGCCGAAGAGCATTTCGGCAGGAGACGCCTGAAGATCCTCCTTGAAGGTTGTTCTGAGGCTCAAAAGAACGGCTGGAAGGGCCTGCGGCCACGGTGTTGGTGCGCAGCACATGAGGGCCGCCTTGAGAGTGCGGTGCATCCTTTCCACCAGCCCATTGGCCTGCGGGTGGTAGGGTGTTGTGTGCACCCGGGCTGCGCCGATGATGTTGGCGAGGGCGGCGAAAAGGCGCGCCTCGAATTGCGGGCCCTGGTCCGTGGTGATGGTGAGCGGAGTCCAGAACGAGCTGATCCAGTGCTCGAGGAAGGCTCGCGCGACCGTGTCTGCCTGCTGGTCCGGAAGAGGAATGGCGTGCGGCCACCTGGAGAACCTGTCGACGATGGTGAGGCAGTACTGGAAACCCGAGCACGACGGAAGCTTGATGAGGTCCAGGTGCAGGTGGTCGAAACGCGCATCCGGGGCCGCAAAGTCTCCCAGAGCTGTTCGGTTGTGCCGATGGACCTTGGAGTGCTGGCATGGCTCGCACGCGCGCACCCAACGCGCAATCTCCTTCCGCATGTGTGGCCAGAAATACTTCTGGGCAATCATCCTCGTCGTGGAAAGGACGCCTGGATGGGAGAGCCCGTGCAGTGCCTCGAAGACGGTCTTCCTCAGCTCCTTGGGGATGTACGGCCGAATTACATTTCCGTCCACTGCACAATACAGGGAGGAACCCTCGATGTTGAGGGGCTGAAGTTTTCCGTCTCCGGTGTCGAGCAAGTGCGGCAGGTCTTGATCGCTCGCTTGCTGCTGGGCGAGGCTGGAGAGGTCCAGGCAAGCCGGCATCTTGATAGTGTTGACTCTCGACAGGGCGTCTGCGGCGATGTTGTTGGGTCCTTTGACGTACGCCAGCTTGATCGGGAACTGGAACAAGTAGTCGAGCTGTCTGGACTGGCGAGGCGAGGCCTTTTCCGGAGGCTGCTGAGCTGCGAGGGACAGCGGCTTGTGGTCGGTGTACAGGGTGAAAGAGCGCCCCTCGAGGATGCTGCTGAAGTGCTTAACCGAGGCGAATGCGGCGAGAAGCTCTCTGTCGTAGGTGCTGTAGCGCCTCTCGGTGTCCGAGAGCTTTCTAGAAAAGAAGCCTAGCGGGGGCCAGATGTCTTCCCTCTCGTACTGCTTCAGGGCAGCACCGATGGCGACGTCGGAGGCGTCGGTGTAGAGCTGTAGAGGGGCCTCGCGACGCAGAAAGGTGGTGGTAACTGCGTCTGCGAGCGCTCGCTTCGTTTTCTCGAAGGCATCTTGGGCTTCCTTCGTCCAGGCGAGAGGCGACGATTTCTTGCACTGCGGCAAGAGCTTCAGTAGATCGTTGAGGGGTGCGAGGAGGCGTGCAGCTCCAGGGATGCATCGCCTGTAGTAGTTGACAAGCCCCAAGAAACGACGAAGTTGTGAAGTGTCAGCCGGCTGCGGAAAAGCTTGTATTGCTTCGACTTTGCCTGGTGGTGGACTACAGCCATCTCTAGAGATACAGTACCCGAGGTAGGTGACTGAATCTTTAGCCAGGACGCACTTGTCCTGATTAATCTTGATGCGCGCCTTGCGTAGAGTGGCGAAGAGGACCCGGAGATGCTCCAAATGCTGCTGTCGACCCCAGGAGGCAACGACTATGTCGTCCAGGTATGCTCGCGCGAACGGCAGGTCGCGCAGAAGATGGTCCATTGCGCGTTTGAGAGATTGTGCTGCGTTGCGGAGCCCCATCGACGAGCGTGTGAATTCGAAGAGCCCGAAGGGGGTTGTAATTGCCGTCTTGTGCGCGTCTTCGGGAGCGATCGGTACTTGATAAAAGGCCTTCTTCAAGTCTATGACTGCGAAGGTGTCGCCTTGTAGTTCCAGTAAAAGGTCCTCTATGACTGGGAGCGGATATCTGTCTGGGACGGTGCGACTGTTGAGCTGGCGATAGTCGCCCGTGATACGGTATGAGCCATCGGCTTTCTTGACTAGCTGTAGAGGGCTCGCCCAGGAGCTGTCTGATAAACGGACGATGCCCATCTCCAAAAGCGCTCGAAATCCTGCACGCGCCGCCTCGAGGCGCTCCCCGTGGAGCCGGCGTGGCCGTGCTGCAGCTGGAGGCCCGTTCGTTACGATGTGATGGAGGGCGGAGAGATCCGGTAGTACAATGGTGGTGCTGCCTGGAGTAGCTAGATCTTGGTAGTCTCTCAACAGGTCAGCAAACACACCCTCAGCGATGTCGGCCGTGATGTTGACTGCGACGGAGAAGACTCGAGCTGGAAGGATTGCACCGGTGGTATGGTGTGAGTGGTCGGCATCGAGGAGCTGTCTGTGGTGGAGGTCGACAGCGAGGCCGAAATGTGCCAGAAAATCCGCGCCTAGGATGGGATCACTGACATCGGCCACGATGAATTTCCAGCTGAGTGGTTTGGCCAAAGCGAGGTCGAGCATCAGTGAGTGAGTGCCATAGGTATCAATCGCTGAGGCGTTGGCTGTACTGAGGGTGAGAGGGCTACGTCTTCTCGTCTCCTTGAAATGTGAGAGGGGCAGCAGTGAGACGGCCGAACCGGTGTCCACCAGGAACCTGAGATTAGTTGACTGGTCGGTGATATGCAAGCGTCTCTCCGTGACTGCGCCTACCGCTTCGGCTTGCGGGGGCGGAGGCGCCTTTAGTTTCCCGAGCCCGGAAACGGGCTTGCACTGTACGGCCTGCTGGCCGAATTTCCGGTGGTACCAGCACATGTCATCGCCGGCGCCCGCTGGCGCTGCGGTTCGACGGGGGCGAGAGCGAGAGCGTGCTCTACCTCTGCTGTTATTGCTGCTATTGCTGGTGTTGTTGCTGATGTTGTTGCTGGTGTTGTTGCGCACGAGGGTCTCGAGCAGCTTGCTCTGCCTCTGCGAGGTGGTGAGGAGCTGCGCCAGCGTAGCCTGCAGCGTGGCCATGTCCGAATCCGGCTGGGGCGATGCCGTGCGAGACGAGACGCCGCTCGACGAAGGTGTTGGGGGTCGAGAGGCGACGGCGTGGACCTGCGGCTCTGGAACCATGGCGAGATCAGCCAGGTGGGCCAGTTCGTCGAGAGAGCTGGTCTGCAGGACTCGGCAGAGCCGGCCGGTGTGCGGCGGCAGAAGATCGAGCCACTTGACCTTCAAGGCCTCATCAGAAATCACGTCGTTGGCGAGACGTCTCATGTGACGCAGCAGCTGGGATGGAGTGCGGGCCTCCAGGCGCACCTCGTTCAGGACCTGGTGAAGCTGGGTGTCGGCTGGAGTGGAGAGGCGGCGTAGCACCGCCTGGCAGAGGGCTGCGTAGCGGTTGACGGCTGGAGGCTGGAAAATCAGGTCCGACAGCTCCTCTGCGACGGACTGGGGAAGCCGCGCCACCACGGTGTTGAATCCGGCCTCAAAAGCTGCGTTGACCTGTGCGAGCCACAAAGCGGGATTAGCACTCCAATAGGACGGAATCTCGCAGCGCGAGGGCTCGTAAGTCGGCCGCGGATACGGAAATACCCCGTCAATTGGCATGGGCGGAGGGACCGGTATCGAATCCGTGCTATTCGCTCCCGTTTGCGAGTTCTGAGGCGCCACGGAGGACTGCTGCCCGGTTGGCGTACGCAGCACCATGTCTGAATCTGGAGTAGTCTTGCGCGACACGCGTGGTGGTAGCAGAGCCAGCGGAATGCGCGCGATGGTCGGCGCGCTGGCTCTACGCGGCGCGCAACACTACCGGGAAAATGGCCGCTCGCGCGGGAGGGCCGGGGCGGAAGGCGAGAAAGCGCGGGAGACGACGCGAGTCGGCAAGGTGGCCGACTGCGTGAAGCGCGGCGTCGGCGCCGGCGGCACGCAACAGGTATACGCGGCACTTGAAATGAAAGAGCGACTCAAGGCCGCGAAAAAAAAACCTGGTGTGGTGAAGCTGCCGCCGGACGCTGCCGATGATGATGGCGAGATGTGGCCGTCGCGCTGCCGCTGTACTGCGCCGCTCGACTGATGATGTTCCGCCGATGTTGATGGCACCTCCTGGCTGGGATCCCGGTGCGTTGGTGCGTGTCACCGCGATGCTCTGCTGCTGTCTCGTCCTCGGTGGAGCAGCTGCTCTCGCCGCGTGGTGTGCTGCAGGCAGGGAGACGACCGACGGGGCCGCTCCGCGCGCACTCCAGCTGTAGAGGGGCTGGAGGCAGACTCCCTGCTGCTGGTATTCCGTGCGGCGAGGTGCCTCTGGTGCTCGCCTGGTGTTGCTCCGGTGAAGGGCGGACGACGGACCGCACCGCGTGCTCGATTGAGGATCACTTCACCGGCGGCGAGATTCACCGGGCTCGCGCGTGCTACCGCGCGCGACTGTGCTCGCGGCTCGATGCAAGAAGTAAAGGAATAAAAGCGGCCGCCGCGAGCGTGCCGTATGTTGAACGATAAAAAAAAGGTTCTTTCTCGGCTCCGCGCGGTACGCCGAGAGAGAAGGCTGTACTGGCCACCGAGAGTCAGAGTGAAGTGACGTGGCGAAGATGGCGTCGGTACTTCGCGCTGTGCCCGACTCCGAAGCGTGTTGCTGAACGGGGTCACCACTTTGGAAGTTAAACTTTATCTCTGCAAGGAGAATGCTAAATCCGCACTCGCGAGCCGCGTGGGCACAGGAAGGATCAGGAGGAAAGAAAGTACACCTCCGATGTTCTGCTAATCAACTCTGAAGACTTTATTCTATAAAAATAATACTGATGAAACTTGAGCGTGTGCTCAGTCTGGCGGCCAGTCCCAGAATGGCGACCGGGTGCGCGCTCTCCGCTTGCCACGACGTGGCGTCTGCCAGACGACATCTTAAGGCTGACTCCGGCGGTACTCCGCTAATCGAAGTCAGGCCTCGGCTGTAGCGTCTGCTTGCGCTGGCGACGACGCTGTCCAGCGCGTGGCGCCACATACATCAAGTGGTTGGATATTCCCTGTTGTTCCTGTCGGTATTTTTTTTACATTAACAATTTTATTGTCTGGCATCGTTTCTTCTATAACTTTATCACAGTGGCCACTCCAGGAGTCAAGTAATAGTATAGTGTTGGTACCTACATTCGGGAAAAATATTTTTTCCATCCAAATTTTAAAGAGGTCTGAAACAAAAACATTAATATTTGCTACCTTTTCTGCAGTATTAAATGAAATTTAATAAAAAGATATTTACTCGATGTTAGCTTCCCAGATTTTGATGCTTCTACATAAACATTTTCGGCCTTCAATAAATTGCTTTCAACAATAGGTCCAAAATGACCACTGAATTCTTTTAAAACCAGAAAAAGTGGTGACATTAGTTTCCCTTCAGCTGATATAAGTGCTTGAATCATATAACTATGTGTTGTTGACGAAACTGACTGCACTAGGCATTGCACTTGTTTTTCTCCCTCGATTGGGAGGGTTCTTCCAGAATGCATTTCTAGTTGAAATCCACTCTGGTCGGAATTATATACATTTTGAATTCCAACTTCTAATGCACATAACCGAACATTTTTTTTTTTCAAGTTCCGAATTGCTTTCTATTGTTTTCTTCGTAAGGAACTTATTTAATTTTCGAGAAACTATTCTATGAGCAGTTTTAAATTTTGATAACCAATTTCTAGAAGCTTCGAATCTAAAATCTTCAGAACCTATTTGTTTTTGAGCTTGTAATGCCCATCGACATATATCGCGATCATGAATAATAAAACCAGCAGTGAGTGCAGCTTTAAAATTATCTAATGTATATTGACAAATTTGAGCGATTTTTTCTCTGTAAGTGCCACCTTTATTGATTGTGCGTACCCAACGCTTCAGCTGACTAACGGATCTAACTTTCTTAAATCTTTTCTGTACAGTTTCAAGTTTCATGTGTGACTTTGTTTTAGGACTTTTCCAAAATTCTACAGCCCTTTTCTTATATTCAAAATCGACAGTAGTATATGGGCTGGTATGGAGAGACTGGGCGTGGCCTAGGTGACGTCACCAGTCCCGTGGCCGGCGCCAGTTGTTTATGAAAACAGAAGCCCATGTTTATATCAACAGTAGCTGATAAGGTTAATAAACATGATTTACGACCGATACTGTCATAAACAGTCTGTCATCGATGGGTGACTTTTGTTTATTTATAAATAATTATAAATAATTTTTAAACAAAAGCTATATCACGCATACGATGTCATAAGGTTAACATGATTTACGACCGCTACTGTCATAAACAGTCTGTCATCGATGGGTGGCTTTTGTTTATTTATAAATAATTATAAATATTTTTTAAATAAAATCTATATCACGCATACGATGCCAGCCCTCCCCCTTTTACCCAAGCAGACCCGATCGCGACTCTCTCTCTCTCTCTCTCTTTCGCTGTCTACTCCATACCGGCCCCGAGCTCGAACGCACGTGCGCGACTCTCGCTATACCAGCCCGTAGCCCCCTCTCCTTTTACACTATAGTACCCCCTGAGCTCTGGCGCTGTGGCTCCCGCCGCTGCTGTACTGGACCCGCTTCTCTCTCTCTCTCTCTCTCTCTCTCTCTACGCCATACTCGTGCGCGTCCGCCGTCTACCTGTCGTATACCTGCTGTTTGGCTTTTATTGTCCTTGCGCCGGCTCTGATCCTTTCTGCGCTGTAAAGAGAGAGATTGTTCCACGTATATAATTTATATGGTGGCCCTGAAAAGGGCCGATTGTTTTTGAAATATATATTATTGCAATTAGCGTTTCAGCTTGCTATAGCCGTCTTTTTCGGGACACGAAAAGGTGTTTGTGGAAAAGGATTTTTGATTCTGTGACGAGGAGGAGGAGGAGGATTTTTTAGACAGATTATAACCGCTTTTCTCTGGATACGAGAAAGTGTTGGTTGAGAATGACGACTGATTGTTCTGCTTTCTTGGCTGCTTGCTCTCATGAGAGGCTGTCTCTCCTCCCACGTAGAACCTTTTTTCTGCTCTTTGCTCTGCTCCTGTCCCATGGTCGAGTTGCTGCTTTGCCGGTCGCTTAACGAATGATTCGCATCGAAATGAACGCGTGCATATATTACTCTACTACTCGGTGCCGCAAAGCTTACTCTAAATTTCGGCTTTGGGGATCGTTGATGGGAGTGGGGGTTTTTGCACGCATAAAAAGAGAAATTCTAGCACAATATTTATTTACTAAAAAACGCGTAAGAGTCGAATGACTCAGCTTACAATGAAATAATAAAATGA